>CAMZMU010000040.1:71403097-71536832 GCA_947311845.1 Poa pratensis | reverse complement strand
TTCTCTCCGGCATAATCCGCATCCGAGTAACCCTAGATGAAAGCTTGAACCTTGGGATACCAAAGACCAAAGTTTGGGGTATGAAGCAAATATCGAAAGATGCGCTTAACCCCACTAAGTGGCTCTCTTTGGGAGCCGCTTGATACCTTGCACACTTACCCACACTAAACATAATATCCGGTCTAGATGCACAAAGATAAAGCAAAGAGCCAATCATAGAGCGATAGAGTTTTTGATCGACATCGTTACCCTCGGTGTCGGTGTGGAGGTCGACGGAGGTGGACATGGGTGTCTTGTAAGGTTTGAGCTCCGTCATCGTGAACCTCTTGAGCATGTCTTGGGTATATTTGGCTTGATTGATGAAGGTACCTTCCCTATATTGCTTCACTTCAAATCCTAGGAAGTACTTCAACTCCCCCATCATGGACATCTCAAATTTGCTTGTCATTAGCTTTGCAAACTCATCATTGAAAGCATTGTTAGTAGAACCAAAAATGATGTCATCTACATAGAGTTGGCATATGAAAAGATTGCCACCCACCTTCTTGGTAAAGAGGGTGGGGTCAATAACACCAACTTGGAATCCACGGTCTACAAGAAACTCTCGAAGGTGCTCATACCACGCACGTGGGGCTTGTTTAAGGCCATATGCCTTGTCGAGCTTGTAAACATGGTCCGGATGGTTGGGATCCTCAAACCCGGGAGGTTGCTTAACATATACCAACTCATTAATAGGACCATTAAGGAAAGCACTTTTAACATCCATTTGTTGCAATTTAAAGTTATGATGAGATGCATATGCAAGCAAGATGCGAATAGATTCAAGACGAGCAACGGGGGCATAGGTTTCACCGAAGTCAACACCTTCGACTTGAGAGTAGCCTTGTGCCACCAATCTTGCCTTGTTTCGAATGACAATGCCGTTCGAATCTTGCTTGTTCTTGAAGACCCATTTGGTGCCGATGACGTTCTTGCACCCATTTGGCCTTGGCACCAACTTCCACACCTTGTTGCGCTTGAAGTTATTGAGTTCTTCATGCATGGCATCAATCCAATCATGATCTTCAAGAGCTTCATACACCTTCTTGGGCTCGATGAAGGACACAAAAGCATGGTTGGTGCTAAAGCTTGCCAATTGTTTTCTTGTGACGACCTTGCTTTGGACACCTCCAAGAACTTTGTCCAATGTATGCTCTAAGCGAGTTAATTTTTGCTCTCTTCGCAATTCTCTTCTCTTGGTCTCCTCTCCGAAGTTTCTTGAGAGATGACTTGATCATTTCCTTCATCATCGGAGTCATGTGCATTGTTTTGATCTTGAGCTTGATCTTGATGAGGACCACCTTGATCTTGTTCTTGATCATTGTCGTGTGCACCATCTAGAGCTTGGTCTTGAACATCAAGTTGTGGAGAGGAACCACTAGGTTGATCTTGTTCTTGACCTTGCTCACTTGTTTGAGGGCTCGGAGTTTGTTCTTGGTTACGGGGAGGATCTTGAGTTGGTGATGGTATGACTTGAGGAGGAGCTCGAGGAGGATCTTGAACTTGAGGAGGATCCTCTTCAATGGGACGAATGTCCCCAATTGCCATCCTTCTTAGAGCGAGCTCCATAGGTACATCACCTACAACATTAGGATCAACTTGCCCCACTTGGGAGCCATTATCCTCATCAAACTTCACGTCACTAGATTCTTCAACTTGACCGGTGGTCTTGTTGTAGACTCTATAGCCGTGAGAGTTTGTGGAGTAACCAACAAAGATACCCTCTATAGATCTAGTTCAAACTTAGATAACCGGTTACCTTTCTTGCGAATGAAGCACTTGCATCCAAAGACACGAAAATAAGAAAGATCCGGTTTCTTCCCAAGAAGAATCTCATATGGGGTCTTGTTCAATAGCTTGCGGAGAATAACCGATTTGTTGCATGACAAGCGGTGGAGATGGCTTCGGCCCAAAAGTTAAACGGAGAAGCATACTCCGCAATCATGGTCCTAGCCGCATCCATAAGAGTCCGGTTCTTCCTCTCCGCAACACCATTTTGTTGAGGGGTGTGGAGTGGAATATTGATGAGCAATCCCTCTTCACTAAGAAACCCCTCCACGGTATAGTTCTTGAATTCGGACCCATTGTCACTTCGAATTGTCATGATCTTCTCTTGATATTGGCGTTGAGCATGTTGATGAAGTCAATGACTCTTTGTTGAGTCTCACTCTTTTCTTGAAGAAATAGACCCATGTGTATCTTGAATAGTCATCAACAATCACCAAGCAATACTTCTTCCCACCAAGACTATCATAAGATAATGGACCAAAAAGGTCCAAATGAATGAGCTCAAATCTTGTTGGTGGTAATCTTCGTCTTTGGTGGATGGGCTTCTCCATGTTGCTTTCCTAGAACGCATGATCTACACACACGATCTTTGGAAAACTTAATATCGGTTAGTCCAAGAATGTGATTACCACTTTGAAGATCATGGAGTGTTCTCATATTGGTGTGGGCTAGTCGGCGGTGCCAAAGCCAACCCACATCAACTTTAGCCATTAGACAAGTCGCGGCCGACATGCTCTCTTTCGAGAAATCAAGCACATACATGCCGTACTCGACATGTCCAACAAAGACTACTTTAAGAGATCCCTTCACGGTGATGATCACACTCTCGTCATCAAAATAACACCCATAACCACTTTTAGTAAGTTGATAGACGGAGAGTAAGTTGTAACCAAGGGACTCAACGACAAGTACATTCTTGATAGAGACTTCTCTAGCAACAACGACCTTGCCTCGTCCCAATACCTTAAGCTCGCGGTTGTCACCAATTTTGACTCGTGAATATTGAGGTAGAGGAGGTTCAATATCATCCACCAAGTCAATGCGTCCGGTCATGTGTTGGGATGCGCCACTATCCACCGTCCATCGACCCGCACCGGACGCCACACCCTACAAGGAATCAAGTCTTTGATTTAGGTACCCATTTTTCGATGGGTCCTTTCTTGTTAGTCACAAGGGTCTTAGGAACCCAAATAGCCCAATGATAATCATCACCATAAGAAGAGCCAACATATTTAGCATAAACATGACCATCTCTAGATTTCATAAGAACATAAGATGGGTTATATTTGCCGGCAAAGTCATTATGGGTAGGAAGGTCCCTTGTGACCTCACCACCCACAATGGTGTTGGTCTCCTTCTCTTTAGCCAACTCCCCCTCCTTCACAAAGATAATAGCTTTTGAAGAGGGAGAAGACTTCTTCTTCTTCTTGTTCTTCTTCTTTGACTTGGTAGAGAAACCAAGTCCTTCTTTTCCAATTTGATCCTTTTGATTGCTCAAAAGGTCATTGAGGTTCTTTTCTCCTTGGGCACAAGCCATAATGCCCTTCTCAAGTTGAGATTTCAACTTAGCATTCTCTTCAACAAGGTTAGCATGCTCACAACAAATAATAGATTTAGCAATAATTTCATTTGATGTGGAAGCAATAACTTCTTTCACTTGTTGACCTAGGAATTGATCATGAGACTTCTCAAGTTTGGCAAAAGACTCTTTGAGGGTTTTGAGTTCCTCATCAAGTCTCTTGTTTTCCTTCTCAAGTCTAGCATGTTCAATGCCTAGCTCAAGCTTCTCATTCTTATAGACTTTAGAAGTAGCAAGAGCATGTTCATGATCCTTTTTAACTCTAGACATGTCAATAGCATAGGATTCCTCGGAATTAGATAGGGCCTCCTCAAGGGACCTTACGAGTTTGCTCCTTTTCAAGAGCAATAGCGAAATCCGCTATCTCATTAGCATAGTCAACCTCACGGTTTGCCATGCCCGAAATGATCTCCTCCTTTTGATCTACAAGAGAGTTAGTTTCCTCAAGTTGCTCCAAAAGAGCATCAACATTCACTTTGTCTTCTCCTTTAAGATTGCTAGCCACACGTCCACCTCATTTGGACTTTGGGGCTCCTTCACAACATTCTCTACACAATCCAATAAGGAAGGAGGTGTAGAGGCAATAGGTTTAGGAGAAGGAGTTACCGAGGTGGCTTTTGCCATGAGACATGTGTAGGGAATGGACTCATTTTCATTGGGGGATTCAAATAGGGATGACGGTGTAGAGGAAGGTGTAGCTATGGCAATGCGAGCGGTAGCTACAACTTCATCTTCATCTTCATCACCGGACGTGTATTCTTCCAAAACTTTTCTATCTTGAACACACAAGGCATTGGTAACCCTCTTCTTCACGTAGTTCTTGTTGCCGTTGCCCTTGGACTTGTCTTTTCTCACAAGCTTGCCATTGTGGTCCTCTCGATTCTCCCAAGGACAATCGGCAATGTAGTGATTGAGATTACTACAATTATAGCAAGTCTTTGGACGGTCTCCTCTTGGTCTTGCAACGAAGTTCTTCTTAGCAAAAGGTCTTGAAGATCTCTTGGAACGGTTGCCCCAATAGGCTCTTGAAGCAAGCCATGTGCTCACAATAGTCTTTCTTGATCTCCTCCGTATCCTCCTCTTCACCTCCATGTTCAAACTCTTCTTCACTAGTGATGGTGGTGGACTTCAAAGCGACATTTGGAGATTGTCCCGCAAGTCCCCTTTGCCGAGCTTGAGCATGAATAGAGCTCTTGACAACCATCCCAATGGATACAAACTCGTTGAGCACGGTGTTGGAGTCAAGTGTTGAGAAGTCCGGTCTTGATCGAATGGTTTGAGCTAAGCCTTGATTTGAGGGAGTGATGGCCTTGAGAAATTTGCGCTTGATCCAATTATCACTAATCTTCTCAAAACCGAAATCATTCAAGGTGATGGCAAGAGCGGAGAGTCTTCGATAGAGATCTTCGGGGGTCTCATCTTCATTCATCACAAACTCATCGGCTTCATCTTGAACCGCTTCATACTTGGAAAGTTGAATGCTTTTGTTCCCCAAGAACAAGTTATGAAGATTCTCCCAACATTGCTTTGCCGTCGTGCACATACGGATATGCGTGCGATAAGTTGGGCTTGCGGCCGTTTGTATCATGTGCATGGCGGTGGCGTTGAGTTGATGATTGGCCTTCTCCGTTGGAGTCATGTTGTGTGGGTCTTGAGGATGGAAGCCTTGCTCTAAAATGTCAATCAAGAAAACACAACAACTAGACATGTGTGAACGCATAGAGAATTGCCAATTAGGAAAGTCTTTTGGATCAAGCTTAGGAGGTGCGCCCATATTGGCGATGTGTGGCGGAGAGACGTGTTGGTGGATTGTGTTATACACTTGTTCCGGTGGAACATTAGCATACACCCCCGGCGGCTTCCTTGGGGTTGAGTTACCATCCTCGGAGTTCTTTGTTTCGGGATTGGCTTGCGCCTTTCCGTCCGCATTGACAATACCCGTAGAAGGAAGAGTATCTACCTTCCCGGGACATTTTCCAAGGAGGGTAAATCAACCTTAGGAGGATCCGGTTTCCCTAGGAACTCCTTGAACATTTCTCGCATCGATTCCTTCATGCTTATGTTGAGGTTGGTAGTGATCTCGGTATTGAGATTCGATATCTCACTCTTGAGTTCACTAACAACCTCACCAAAGCGTTCATTAGTAACCGATGCGAGAGGGTCCACGACGTCCGACATATTCTCTTAGGCGGTGAAGCCTTAGATAAGAGACGAGGCTCTGATACCAATTGAAAGATCGATATGTCGACTAGAGGGGGGGTGATTAGGCGACTACCAAATTTTAATTCTTTTTCGATTAATTAAGGCTTGAGCAAAGTATAACAAGGTTGACTAGATGTGCACTAGGATAGCAACCTATGTGATACAAGCAAGGTAAACAACGTAGCGGAAGCAACAAGTAAAGGATAGAAGTAACCGCAAAGTGGAGACACGGAGATGTTTCCCGTAGTTCCTTCCCAAGGGAAGTACGTCTACGTTGGAGGAGTGTGGAGCCACCTAGGCGCTCCAATAGCACGGATGTGCTCACTCTATTCTCCGTGAGCTTTACCCGTGGGGGTTTGGCTCATTCACTATGAGGTCACCTTGATGGCGTTGACCAAGCCGGTACACAAAGGTCGGGGAACTCCACAATGAGTTGAAGCCTCCCAACAATGCCTCGGACTTCCTCCGAGACTCACAAAGGCACCTCGAGTTACAAGCAACCCAAGATGCAAGTTCCACACTATCCGTGTGGGGGATTTGAAATTCCTTCGGTGGAGATGTAGATCTAGACCTCCTCCTTCACTCCACAAAGTATCAAGAGGTTTGGGTGGTTGGAGTGGGAGATCTTAGTAGGTTGAAGCTTTCATCAATGGAGAGAGAGAGCATAGGAAAACTTAGTCTTCAAGTGGGAAGAAGACCCCTTTAAATAGCTCCTCCAAAAGTGGCCGTTGCACAGCCAGAATTCCCGCGGCGGTACTACCGCTGGGGGCAGCGGTAGTACCGCTGCCCTTCTTCGTCTTCAATTCAAACGGCTCGAAATTCTGGAGCCCGCGCCTGTCTTCAAAGCGGTACTGCCCTGCGGTACCGCTGCGGCTACCGCCCAACGCAACAGAGGGTGGAAAATAGCGGCACCTCGGGCGGTACTGCCGCTGCCCAGCGGTACCACCGCTGGGGCTGGCGGTACTGCCGCTGCCCAGCGGTACTACCGCTCCAGTACCGCTGGAGCTACCGCTGATGAAACAGAAGCTGAAAATCGGCGGTACCTCCAGCGGTAGCTGGCTGAGCTTGTGAGGAAACTCTGCGCAGCGGTACTACCGGCCTCCTGGCGGTACTACCGCTGCCTGGAGCAGAAAACAGTTAAGACCATTTTGCAAGCTATTCGATGACGCTTATATCAGAAAACCCTAGACGCTCAAAATACATTGTTAGATACATAATTGTGTTATCACTAACACCAAAACATCATCTAGGGAAGATGCACTTTCACCAGCTGCTGATGTCCGGCTGGGTATAGCACGAATAAAGCTCGGAGGTGGCGACCTGAGAGCTCGAGGGCGCGGCCTTGGTCAAGGTGGACCTCGGCGCAGAAGCGGGAACATGCGGCACCAGTTGGGTGCTCACAGTCAAGGGGCCTGATGACGGTGGCGGCATCGGAGTTTGCTGTGGCTGTTTGGGGGCTCAACGTTTTGAGCTGAATCTTTCTGCTGCTGCTGGAGCTTTTGCTTCTGCAGTTGTTGTTGTTGTTTCTTCTTTTGCTGCTGTTTTGCTGGTTGCGCGCAGCTGAGACTTGGGGACAGCCGAGCTCCTGCACGGCTTTAACCGGAGTCTTGGCGCGATCTGTCTCCGCATCCTTCTGAGGAGGCGGGGAGTCTGATCTCGGCGGGGAGCAGAGTGCCCCAGGCCGGAGTCAGAGCTCGGCGGTGGAAGTTCGGCGGAGGAGACGCCGCGAGGGAGGAGATGGTCTTCTCCGGGCTGGTGAGGTCAATGGACCGTTCTGGAGGAGAGGCTCTGGCGGGGCTTCCAAGGTTAACCTCGACCTCGGTGGTCTGAGCTTCAACCACTGGAGGCAGTGGTGAGTGTATCGAGCTATGGCTCTGTTTGACCTGCCGAGCCGGGCTAGACGAAAGAGAAAGATTAAGTTAGAGTGTAAAAAGCTTAACCTTGGAGCAGCGTGAGAAGTAAGGAGGAGCAAAGGTGACTTACGCATCTTCCTCCACGGGACCTCGTTTCTTGCGCCGCGCCGAGGTTTTCTTGGCACGCTTGGCTTTGGGCGCTGCAGTCTCCGAGGTCTTGGAAGCCTCGGCATCCGAGGTACCGGTCCTGAGCGCTTCCGGGAAGCTGCAGACGCTGGATGAAAGTCTTATATGTTGGAGGAGCATATGAAATGGGAATAACGTTGACAGGTTCCAGAATTTGGCAATCGTCATCGTCATCATCGTCGTCAGACCAGTCTCTGATGGAACTGGGAACTTGTTTCTTACCCGGGTTGGAAGAGCTAGTCTTGGGGGCGGACCTCGGAACGGCCTTAGGGATCGGCAGGTGATCCTCATTGTCCGGGTCTTCAGTCTCTGGACCTTCCAGGGCGAGCGGGCAGGCGCCTAGTTCGACAGCTTCGCGCCGTCCTCGATCAGCTGCCGGGCGAACCGCTGCAGAAGTGGCAAAAAAGAATTGAGTTAAGAAGCAACCGAGGTGTGCAAGACCGGAGCGTAAGCTCGGAAAGTTAGTAAGTACTCACTTGCTCCGGAAGATGTTCTCTGTCGTGAGGCTCCACGCCCATGTCCACTCCTCGTCCATCTCAGTCTGGGCAACGGCTTTGACCCGGCGCCAAACTGAGGCCTTGGAGAGCGCCTTGCTGCTGATCCGAGTAGGATCGAGTAGACCTTCCATATGGCAGATCTTATGAGCTCGTTGTTGAAGGGGGCTGACTCTTCGTTCCACAAAAGTCCGGAGGATGTCATCGGAACCCCACCCTCTTTCTTGAGATCCAGCATGTATTCATGGATCTCTGAACCTCGGCGTAGGCGTCCTCCGGGTTGAAGTCCCAATTGAGTTGTGCAGTGGAGGGCCGAGCTGGAAGTCCGGGAGGTTGATGAGGTCGACAGTACCGGGGTTCCTCACATAGAAAAAGGATCGCTGCCACTTCTTGCAGCTCTCCAGGCCTTTGATCCGTGGGAACTCGGAGAACAGCCGGGGTGAGATAGAGGCCGCACCACAGGCAGTCATATCTTTGTTCACAACCTCCTTATTGGGGATGCTCTGTTTCTTCAGCTGGAAGTACTTGGCCCAGCCCTCAACGCTCGGCCAGAGGCCGAGATATCCTTCAGAGAAAGCTGCATAGCACGACAGCTGTAGCATGGAGTTAGCAGGGAGATGGTGCGGCTGCAAGCCGAAGAACTTCAGAAATTCCCGAAAGAACTTGCTGGCCGGAAGTCCGAATCCGCGCTCGAAGTGAGAGACAAACACCACTTTCTCGCCGGGGTTGGTGATCGGTTCGCCGTCCCCAGTGTGAAGCCGATATAGCAGTTCGGCTGGGATTCGATGAGTTTCTTTGAGCCATTTGATATCATCGTCAGTGACGTCCGAGCCATCCCATCCACCTCTCTCGCTGGCGGAAACCTCGGCGCGGTTTGACGTAGAAATTGCCGACATGTTGAGGCTTTCCTGCAGAAGAGGAAGGTTCAGCCGGGGTAAGTACCTCGGACAGTTCAGGATATCCGGGGTAAAATACCTCGGATCAGTCAAAACAGCCGAGCTAAAGAGTTTTGGGCGGGAAACATGTTTCAACCATGGCGAGATATTAGCAAAGATCTACCGGTGAGCCAAAAAGGGAAATAAAATCAAGTTCATCAATGGGCAAACCTAAAAGGACTGTGCTACGGGTGCGTCTGATGCCAGTCTAGGTGAGATCTAAAGTGGCCGAAAAGTGCAAAGGGGATCATCTAGTTCATCAAAAACTTAGGTTCATCAGGATCCTCGAGTTCATCGGAGGATGAACTCATCCACGGCAATGGAGGGGAAGCAAAGCAAGGAACTCACCGTGGAGGAACGCGAGGGATCGGCGGCGAGTCGATGGCGCCAGGCGCAGCGCGCGTGCTCCGGTGCGGCGAGGCACTTGACGGCGGTGCGGAACGGTGTTGCAGAACGGCGGCGCGTACTCCGGTGCGGCGAGGCGCTCGACGGCGGCGATGGAGGCAGAGGGCACGGGGCAGCAGGCGAGTGGGGAGGTAGAAGATGAAACTCCCCGTGGGGCCCTATTTATAGCCACGTGCGGTAACTGCACGCGTTAACTGCGCACTACCGCGCGGTTATCGGGAAGGCGCGGGATCGTGTGCGGGCGGAGAAGCGGTCGGTTGGTGGCCGCACGATCGGCCACATCGTGGGCCGCAGAGTGGCAACTGCCAACCTCGGATTTCCTGTGCCGGTCAGCGCGAGAATCGAGGAGTCGCGGGCGGTCAATTTGGTCTCGCACTTGAGTGCGCAGGTGCGCTGTTTGGTGGGTCCGGCTGACGAGGGCGACGTGTGGTCAGGACCTGTCTTTCAGAGGTCCGGGTTTCGAGGTCCGGGAAGAGATTCTTCGCCACGTACCTCGGAAAATCTTGAGGCAAGATTGTGCTGAGTCACATAGCTCGGAAAGTTCAGATTGCAGATCAACCTCGGATGAGATTAAGGTCTGTGGGAAGTACCTCGGCGGAGCTATGTTGGAGGTCGGTTTAGAGGTGGTGCATTGGTTATTTTTGAACCTGCTACGGCCCTCCATCCGAGGTCGTAGGACCGCACCAGCTTCGGGGACTAATGTCGGGGGGCTACCCGGGTAGGGTCAAGGCTTGGAATAAAGATGAGTTTAAAGACATGCCGAGGTACGGAAAGGACCGACCTGCTTGGGCCTGGGAGAATCCGAGCTTCACCTTGACCTGGAGAGTTTAAAGGCCGACCTATCTTGGCCCGGAGGGGTCCGAGGTATCCCGTCGGCCTGGGCCGAGGTTCATTGTCCGAGCTACGTTCAGCCGACCTAGCTACCTCGGTGCTATGGTTTGTGGTGTGAGAGCAGGAAAGCTGTGGGGAGGAAGTAAGATCCGACCTGGTAAAGATCTTAAGCGCAAGACCCGAGGTACGGAGCTCGTCACATCCGTGCCGAGCTAACCGAGGTGGTAGGTCGGGCAGGAGTCAATGCTCCTGTCACCTCCAGCCGGGTACAAGAGCGCCTGACACGGGAGCGTCTGTCGAGGAGCCTGGCAGAGGCGTGCCCCGGGTTCGGCGGGCCTGCACGTCTCTGACCGCTGACCACGCGGGATCTGGGAAAAGGCTACGAGGTAGCTCTGCCAGGCCACGTCCTGTCTCGGTCAGAGGGGACATGCTAGTTCTGCCGTTAGGCTACAGGAGATGGGCAAGCCACGTCTTGTCCCTGACAGAGGTACGGTGGTACGGTGGTGACCGTTGCAGAGGCATGGCAACAGTGTTCAGCGAGGGGCACAATGGTAACCCGGCTGGCCTATATAGTGGGCTTCACCCCCTCCTGCTGAGGGGAAGGAGGAACTAGTTGGTGAAAAGAGAAAGAAAGAGAGTGAGGAACCTCGGAACACCCCGGAAACACCTCGGATTCAGCTCGGAGTGCCTTTTTCCTCCCGTCTAGCTCCATCTTTTACCTGAAGTTCTCACCATTGTAGCATCATACAGCTCGAGGAGCAGCTTGTACTTGTCACTTTGAGCTATACACTGTGTAGGATAGTGCTGCAGTAGGGGTGTTACCTCCACAAGAGGGCCCCGAAGCAGGGTACATCGTGGTGTGCTTTGTGTTCTTGATTTCTTGGTTCTTCGTTCGTGTTCTTGCGTGTGCACTGCTTGAGTGCATAAACCCTCCCCGGATTCCCCCAATGACCGTTCGGCCCCATCTTAGCCATACCTATGGCATCTGCCGTGATCCCACCACGACAGATGCCCACCAAGTTGCTCAACATCACCACCAGAAAGTCCCCATGTGCAGAATTGAAAAACCTAGGTGATATTTGATTTCCAAAGATAACTAATTGCTCTGTAGTGTACCTTGTATGAATTGCATGTAAGCCTGCAGTTCCAAGTTCTAACACGTATAGCAACTGAGTCCCTGGTAACAGTTGAGTAATTCAGTTTGTGTTGTGTGGATTGCTCCTTTTGGGAGCGTTTAATTTCATAGTCAACTATAGTCTGCGCCTGAACTTGCCATCCATATCCTCCTGCAATTCTATAAGGATTGGTCAGTTAATGCTAACTGACAGGGTTCGAAATTGTGATTAGTTTCTTGTCCTATGGATGCCTGGTCTTGTTATTTTAGTTCATGACCTATGTGCTGGAGTGGAGCATCATGTACCTTTCTTCTAGGTCTATACAGATGCCTTCTCTGTCTTGCAACATAACCCTTTTGTGTCATGTATCTGTTAGCTTTTGGTGTTTCAAGTAAATAGATACCATGTTTGTATTACCTGCGAGTGTAGCTGTATCAATGCAAATACTACTTGTGTACTTATGGAGTAGTAAATAGCCTGTCATGTCAGTCTCCAAGTCTGCACATAGCATTGTTATTTTAGGATTAGATCTCTCACCCGTCTTTGGAGATATACCTGCACTTGTGCCATGCATATTTAATTGAGATATACATGTTACTTCTATAAATCTATTTATGACCTGACTTCATGTAGCATTGCTTGTAGCAATATGAGATTCAACAAAAGTAGAGCAATTGTTTCTTCTTTTGATATCCTATTGATGCATTCTTCCAGTGATACTTTGTAATTGTTTAAGTTTATTCTCATATTTAAGTGTATATTTTCCTACTTGCCTCTCTTTGACACGTTGTTTGCTCCCTTTGGATATTCAGGCTGTTTGCATTAGTCATTGGTGATGGCAACACTTTTTCCTTTCAAAGGATGGCATCGAGATGCAGTTTGCGACTAACCATGTCGGTATGACTACAAACTCACATAGTTGTTATCGCAAATTGTTTTCTCAGAACTGCATTCTTTTCTCTTGTAGTGTTATCTCAAATTGTTCTGATTTGGTAAATCCTGATACTGCCACGTGATTTATCTATTGTTATTTGTCAGAAAACATTCAGTTAAGCAAAGCATGCTGGTTTTCTCATATTCCATTACTGTGGTTACATAGTTTGAACTTGTATTCAGTTTATGTGTGCATGTCTTTGTGAAGCTTGTTTCTCTTTACCTGGATGTTTTTACTGCAAATCAAATGCATAGGTTCAATCACTAATGTTGGAATGTACTGCAACAGGTACCCGCACAAGAATGTCCGATGCTGAGGTTGATCCATCCATGACGTACCCCAAGTTCATTGTTCATTTCCTGCTTGTGTAGTGTACTGAGCTCAGTGTCTCCGACTAAGATCAATTGCTCTGTTTAACGTTGTTAAGTTTCAATTTGCAGGAGGGCAATGTTGCAAATTCAAGTCCAAGTCAGGAGTTTGTTGCTGCTGTCTCAGATGGTCAATAGATATCTTCTTTATAACTTCCTATGTACATAGCTAACGTCATGTTAGAAGATAGATGATCTTTCCTGTAACATATGCAACACAACATGTTTGTATTTGTCTGTTCTGTAAGCAACTGTGCTTGTATTTTTAGTGCTGTTATTTCATAAAATTCCATGTATTTTCTCTTTCTGAATGAAATATTTGGTTTTATACTATCGAAATGGAGAAAATTGAAACCTATCGCGTTATATCAAAATTGTTGATAGTTAAAAAGGCTGAGGCCCAAACAGGAAATGGGCTGTAAGAAGGCCTCGGCCCAGGAATTTGACTATTAAATGGATATAAAAAAGGCTACGGCCCATAATTAAAAGGCCAAATTGCTGGGCTCGGCCCATATTGGTGCCAATTTTTTTCGGAAAAAGTATATTAGATGGGATGAATTATTGGGCCTGGCCCATTTAAAGGGCTGAACTGGACTGGGCTGATTCTGATTTACGACCATTTCATTTGGTCACAATTTTGCCACGTCAGCTCTGCCACGTTGGACCTGACTTGGCTGGCCACGTCAGCTCCGCCACGTCAGCTCAGCCACGTTGGATCTGACGTGGATTGGCCAGACTGGTAGTGACCAAAATAATTGGTCATAGAATTTGTGACCTTTGTTTTTGGTCACAATGCTTTATGACCAATCCCCAAAAAAGGTCGCAAACTGCCATTAGTGACGCTCATTTTTTGACCAATCGTTTTTCGTCACAAAAAGGTCACAAATGCCAGTTTATGACCAATTCTGTGACCAATTTCGAGGGTCACAAGTCAGCATATTTCCTGTAGTGTAGCCTGCAGGAGCTCGAACCAGGTCCGCCAGCTGTAACTTCTCGGAGATTGGATGCATGCATGGTGCTCTGGGCCAGGCCAGCACGCTGCTCAAAGCACCCTCGGGCCAAGCCCGCTTGGTATGGCCGAATCGGCAGTTTCTGTGGAGTCAGACTTCGGGCGTGCAACCTCGCGGAAAGCCTCACACGATCTGGTACAGGGACCGGAGATGGCGTGAGCCCCAAATTTGCAGCGGGAGAATTCGTTCACCGCCTGCCTAATTAGCCCCTCTATTTAGTTCACCTCATAAATCGAAAACCACCATTTCCTCTTTGCGAGTTATGGCGTTGCGGGACCTTTTTGCGTGAAGGCGGCGGTGACGACGGAGTTCGTCGACGGCAAGTCGGGTCCCTGCTCAATCCCCAACTCTCATCTGCATCCGGTGGCTGTAAGAACTTATGAACTTGTTATTCTCAGCTTAGTCCTTGTGCATATCCTAGATCTGTGCAATATTTCGATGGATCCGCGAGCCTTAGGCTTGATTTGATTGATTGTGTATTGTGTGCATATTCTAGACGTGTTGAATATTTGCTTCATCCAGATCTGTATGTAGGAACAGTTGAGTATGATTCATGTTTATCATTATGCTTAAGAGATTGATGCTTACCCTTGCTTGTGGATCATCGTGTATGCAGGATAGAGTCAACTGTAAGAAGAGAGACCATCTGCAAGTGCTATGTGAGAATGCATTGTATGACTTGAATCAGATTGCACTGCCTTACATGGATGAGAATGCAGTGCTTCTGAATGCAGTCCCTACGGATGTGTCCCTCTGCAACAGCAGTCTGAGATGCCTGCCAAGGTGTCTAAGAAGAGAGTCCACTCTGAGAATGCAGTGCCTGAGAAACCAGTCCATACTCAAAGGCTTACTATGCAATGGTCACCTCCACTGTCACTCTTTGTTCTGAATAGGGTTGTTGAGCTCGTGCAGAGAGGGATCCACTTTGACAAAGGCTTCAAAGAACATTACTAAAGAGGGTTAGCAATGATGTTAGCTTCTCTGATTGTTAGCTTCTTGTGGAACAACTAATTTCCACAACAAAGAAACGAACGACCGTAAAGTGTTAGCTTCTGCTCACTCCGTCTCTAAGTATAAGATGTTTTAGATATTTCCCATGTTGAGTAGATGCGGACTGGAATGGGTGAACATACACGCTAAAACGTGTATAGATACATATGAATATGGAAAATTAATTTGAAACATAAGGAATATACTCTTAATCATACTCCCTCTGTTCTAAATTAGATGACTTCTATTTGTTCAAATGTGGATGTATCTATACTTGTAACATGTCTAGATACATCCACATGTGGACAAATGGAAATCATCTACTCCCTCCGTTCTAAATTAGTTGACTTAGATTTGTCCAAATATGAATATATCTATACTTGTTTAGTGTCCAGATACATCTATATCTATACAAATGTGTGAAGTAAATTTGGAACGGAGGGAGTAACTTGGAACGGAAGGAGTATTTGGTTGTTGTTGGTAGAGTGTTTGCGATGCCGGTTACAGAAGATGTCTTTATGTTGCATGTAGCACAATACGTTTGTTAGCTCTATAGCAAGTTACTCCCTCCGTTCTAATTTAGATGACTTGCTATCCACCAAATATGGATGTATCTAGATATGTTATATATATAGATACATGCACATGTAGTGGATAGCAAGTCATCTAATTTAGAACGGAGGAAGTGTAATATTTATCAGTTTTTCGTGTTTAACTATGTCCTTCCAGGTCAAAATAAAAAAACTATGTCCTTCGATTTTTATGCTGTGGCCTCGACTGGTTTGGGCTAAGATGGAGCCAACTGCGAAGTGGAGTGGAGCGGTGTGGGCTTACCAGAATAGCGGACTGGGGCTGTGCGGTTCAGTCTAAAAAAACACACACAGAAACGGGCTGAACGCCTGAACCCATCAACTGTGCGAGACGTGACCGGTCGAGCACGCCCCGAGCGGCCTCCCCATGGCCGCCGCACGCCAGCATCTCTGCGGCCGCCGCCATGCATAGATACCGCCGTCTCCCTATAGCACCTCCCAGCGCCGGCCGTGCTCGGCCTCTCGCGCCCCGACGCCCTTCACTCTTGGGTTTCTTGCTGCGCCAGCCGCCCTCGGCCTCACGCGCCCCGACGCCCTACACTATAGGGTTTCTTGCAACGCCGCCACCGTTGCCATCTCCGCCACCCGCCCTGCTGACTCCTCAGGCAAGGCGGCAAGCCCACCGAATCTTCCTCGGCACAGCATAACGGCAAGCTCGCCGTATCCTACCCCTGCCTGCCCTTCTCACCAAGGTCAGCCGTGAGCAGCAACTCCTCAACATGTGGTTCAATAGTTGATAATGTTGCTGAAATATTAGGGTGGGCCTTAGGCCCATCTAGCATTTCCAGAAAAATCCCTAAGGCCCATGCTGTCATGGAAAGTGGTGGGAGTTTAGTCCCACGTGGCTAGTTGGGAGAGATGTACACCAACTTATAAGGTGAGCTCTTCTCCACCATGTATGAGGTGTTAGCTGTGGAGTGAAGGGAGGCGTTCCACACGCGCGCTCCTCCTCCTCCGCCGCCCGCCTCGCCTCGTCACGACGCGCCGGGCCGCGCCGCGGGTTGCGGGAATCTCGCCGAGCCGATCTTATCTTTTTATCGCGCTGAAAAAATGTGAGCGGGAATGGAAACGTTTTGCCTTAATGGCGTTAATGGAGAATGAATGTGAGATGAAACGTTTTGTCTTAAGTGCTCTTAAGTACGGCCGTTTCCAGTCTCTTAATTCTCCCCTTAATTGCGTGCGTTTCCGTTGGCCTTCCGCCAGCGTGTGTGACTATATGAGAGAGGTCGCTCCTCTCCAGCAGATACACACAACAGAACAGATCACATCTGCTCCACGCGCTGCCATAGTCGTTCCTCTCGCTGTTGTTGCCACCGCTGATTCCATCCCGTCCACCGCGTACACAGCTGACGGGAGAGAAAGCCTCCGAAACCCCGCCTCTCTAGATCCTGTACGTGAGAGGGGCGATTAGGTTTTTGGAGAGCGTCTCCTACGCGACTGCTCGCTCAAGTTCGTCTGCTACATCTGCATCAACTACGTCCGCGTCGCCTTCATCATCATCATGACCACCGACGACGCCACTGCTGCTGCTGCCGCCGCCGCCGCTCAATAGGCTGCCAACGCCGCTGCTGCCACTGCCTCCGCTGCTGCTACGGCCAACTGGCCTACTGGAGGGTATAACATGTTTATCCCTCTCCTGTTTATTTCCATGTCTGCAGTACTAGTGATTTGCGTAGATGTTTCTACTATATATCTAGTACATGCTTATATCATCAAGTTTCAGTATGTCATTAGCACTGCTCACGTTATGTTCATGATTTATTCTTGGATTAATTTAATCAAACAATTGCTTAAATACTCAACAATCCAAAAACCTAATTTGTGTAGGCAATTTTCGATCCAAGGTTTTGCTGCTGCACTGAAACCAACCCTGTTTACGGGGACTTATTTTAAGTGTTGGCAAACCAAAACCACCTTATGGCTCACGGCGATGAACGTGTTCTGGGTCACCGGTGTAACTCCCACTGGAACGATTGCTCCTGAACAGGAGAAGGCATTCAGGGATGCCACCGTCGTTTTTGTTGGAGCCGTTCTGAGCATGATCGAAGATAAGTTGGTTGATGCATATTTACATGTGTGGGTTGCCAAGGACTTGTGGGAGGCGCTTGAATCTAAATTCGGCGCAACCGATGCTGGAAGCGAGATGTACACTATAGAGCAGTTCCACGATTACAATGGTGGTTGAAAACCGTTCTGTATTGGAACAAGCTCATGAGATACAGTGCATCGCTAAGGAGCTTGAGCTTCTCAAGTGTGTGCTACCGGGCAAATTTGTCGCGGGATGCATAATCGCCAAGCTGCCTAATTCCTGGAGGAACTTTGCTACTACTCTAAAACACCAGAGGCGTGAATTCTCAGTTGAGGATGTCATCGCCCATCTGAGTGTCGAGCAGAATTCGAGAGCAAAGGACTCACACGGAAAAGGGACCGACGGAACTTCTGTCGCCAATTTTGTACAGAAGAACTCCAACTTCCACAAGCTCAAGGGGAGACCTGGTGTCCAACAGAATACCGACTTCAAGAAGAAGGGTAAGAAGCCCTTCAACAAGGATATGAAGAAAGGAGTCTGCTTCACATGTGGTTCAGAGGAACATTGGGCTCCCAAGTGCCCAAAGAAGTTCAACAAACCAGGACATGACTCCAAGTCTGTCAACATGGTTATGAGCAACAATGAGAATGGAGCATCTGGGTACGGTAATTTGTTTACTGTATTTTCAGTTTGTCAGTCTAACAATTGGTGGATTGACACGGGTGCAAATATTCATGTATGTGCTGACATCTCATTGTTTTCTTCTTATCAGGTCGCAGGGAACGGATCTGTACTGATGGGGAATGGCGCAAGTGCTTCTGTTCTTGGTGTTGGCACGGTCGATCTAAAGTTTACTTCGGGAAGGATCGTGCAGCTCAAGAACGTGCAGCATGTCCCCGCCATCAAGAAGAATCTCCTTAGTGGCTCCCTTCTATGTCGAGAGGGGTTTAAGTTGGTCTTCGAGTCTAATAAAGTAGTTGTTACGAAATATGGACTATTTGTTGGAAAAGGTTATGAATGCGGAGGCTTGTGCTGCTTTTCCCTCGCTGATTTTTGTAATAAAGTTGTGAACAATATTCATTCGAATGTTAATGAAACAGAAGTTTGGCATTCACATCTTTGTCACATTGGTTTCGGTTGTATGACGCGACTAGCAAAATTGAATTTAATCCCGAGTTTTACTTTAGCCAAAGGTTCTAAGTGCCATGCGTGTGTGCAAGCAAAGCAACCTCGCAAGCACCATAAAGCTGCGGAGGAGAGACACCTGGCACCGTTAGAACTCATACATTCTGATCTTTGTGAGATGAATGGTGTGTTGACTAAAGGAGGAAAAATATACTGCATGACGCTTATAGATGATTCCACTAGATATTGCTATGTATATTTGTTAAGCACTAAAGATGAGGCTCTACACTACTTTAAAATCTATAAGGCAGAAGTTGAGAATCAACTTGAAAAGAAAATTAAACGAATCCGGTCAGATCGTGGTGGAGAGTACTTCTCCAATGAGTTTGATTCTTTCTGTGCGGAACACATTATTATTCATGAGAGGACGCCTCCCTATTCTCGCCATTCAAATGGGGTTGCTGAACGGAAAAACCGTACTCTAACAGATTTGATTAACGCCATGTAAGATACATCGGGTTTATCCAAGGCATGGTGGGGGGAGGCTATATTGACTTCATGTCATGTCCTGAATAAAGTTCCGACAAAAGACAATGAGATCACTCCCTATGAGCAATGGGAGAAGAGAAGAACGACACTCTCATACTTGCGTACTTGGGGCTGCTTGGCGAAAGTCAACGTGCCGATCCCCAAAAAGCGTAAGCTTGGACCAAAGACCGTGGACTGTGTTAATTTGGGCTACGTTAAGAATAGCGTCGGCTATAGATTTCTAGTAGTGAAATCTGAGGTACCTAACGTGAAAGTCGGTACAATTATGGAGTCTAAAGATGCTACATTCTTTGAGAATATTTTTCCCATGAGAGATATGCAAAGCACTTCTAGACAGGAATCTGATGAGACTCCTGAACCTGCCATTCCGATGGAATATTATGAACAAACACATGATGAAAATCCTGAGGAGGATGACAAGGAAACCCTTGGTAGGGGCAAGAGACAGATGACTGCAAAGTCCTTTGGTGATGATTTCCTTGTGTACCTTGTGGATGATACTCCCACTTCTATTTCAGAGGCTTATGCGTCTCTGGATGCTGATTACTGGAAAGAAGCAGTCCGTAACGAGATGGACTCCATCATGGCTAACGGAACATGGGAAATTACTGAGCATCTGTATGGCTGTAAACCATTGGGATGTAATTGGGTGTTCAAAAAGAAGCTTAGACCCGATGGTATGATTGAAAAATACAAGGCTAGGCTTGTGGCCAAGGGTTATTCCCAGAAAGAAGAGGAAGATTTCTTCGATACTTATTCACCTTCTACATGCAACAGTCAGATGGCTTTGTATTAGATGGTCAGGAAGGAAATGTATGTAAGTTACTGAAATCTTTACATGGCTTGAAACAAGCACCTAAGAAACGGCATGAGAAGTTCAATACAACTTTAACCTCTGCTGGTAGCTGACAAATGCGTATACTATCGCCATGGTGGGGGTGAAGGAGTTATATTGTGCTTGTATGTTGATGACATACTGATATTTGGGACCAACCTCAAAGTTATTGAGGAGGTTAAGTCATTTCTATCTCAGAACTTTGAGATGAAGGACCTTGGGGTGGCTAATGTTATTTTGAACATCAAGCTATTGAGAGACAATGAGGGTGGGATTACTCTGTTGCAATCCCATTATGTTGAGAAGATTTTGAGTCATTTTGGATATTTGGACTGCAAAATTTCTCCAACACCATATGATCCTAGTGTGCAGATTCGAAAATTCAAAGGCACAACTACGGACCAACTGAGATACTCCCAAGTAATTGGTTCACTCATGTACCTAGCTAGCGCTACAAGGCCTGACATCATGTTTGTTGTGTGCAAACTGAGCTGGTTTGTTTCCAATCCGGGTGATGTGCATTGACATGATGTCGAAAGAATTATGTGCTATCTGAAAGGTACTGTGAACTATGGACTTCACTATATCGGAAGCCCCTCAGTTCTTGAAGGGTATTGTGATGCGAATTGGATCTCTGATGCTGATGAGATGAAGGCCATGATACGTCTCAAACGTATCTATAATTTTTGATGTTCCATGCTAATATTATACCAATTGCTACATGTTTTGCATCTACTTTATATCACTTTTATACATTTTCTGGGACTAACCTATTAACAAGATGCCGAAGCGCTAGTTCCTGTTTTCTGCTGTTTTTGTATTCTAGAAAAGCTATTCTGGAAATATTCTCGGAATTGGACGAAAATTTACGGAGGCCCCTATTTCATCAGAAGACACCTGGAGTCCGAAGGGGAGACGAAGTGGAGCCACGAGGGCCCTGGTGGCTCTAGGTTGACGAGGGAATATCTCCCCGGCAATAGTGCCAGAAACAATGCTTGTACGTCACACGTCAGTTGGGAACCCCAAGAGGAAGGTATGATGAGTGCAGCAGTAAGTTTTCCCTCAGTATGAAACCAAGGTTTAATCGATCCAGCAAGAAAACGAGGTTTGCTTCGAAGGTGTTGGTGAAGGAGTGTAGTGCGGCGCAACACCAGGGATTCCGGTGCCAACGTGGAACCTGCACAACACAACCAAATTACTTTGCCCCAACTTAACAGTGAGGTTGTCAATCTCACCGGCTTGCTGAAAACAAAGGGTTAAACGTATCGTATGGAAGATGATGTTTGTTTGCATAAAACAGTAGAGAACAATGATTGCAGTAGATTGTATTTCAGATGTAAAAGAATGGACCGGGGTCCACAGTTCACTAGTGGTGTCTCTCCAATAAGATAACTAACATGCAGGGTAAACAAATTACAGCTGGGCAATTGACAATTGATAAGTGCATATAACATGCATGTGTGAGTTGTGGTGTCTACTATGAGATTCATTTGGGCATTACGACAAAGTACATAGACCGCTATCCAGCATGCATCTATGACTAAATAGTCCACCTTCCGGTTAACATCCGTACCCCTTCCAGTATTAAGTTGCAAGCAACAGACAATTGCATTAAGTAATGTGCGTAATGTAAACAATACATTCATCCTTGAATAAAGCATTGCTGTTTTACCCCTAGTGGCAACAACACATCTACAACCTTAGAACTTGCTGTCACTATCCCAGGTTAAATAGAGGTTGAACCCAACTATCATGCATAAATACCCCCTCTTGGAGTTACAAGTATTCACGTGGCCAAGGCTTCAACAAGTAACGGAGAGCATGCAAGATCACAAATGACATAGACATGATAATATAATATTCATCTCCACATAGGTATCAATATAAGTCAGATCCCAGCAAACACAACATGTAGCATTACAATAAGATGATCTTGATCATGATAGGCAGCTCACAAGATCTAAACATGATGGCACAAGTGGAGAAGACAACCATCTAGCTACTGCTATGGACCCATAGTCCAAGGATGAACTACTCACGCATCACTCCGGAGGCGGGCATGGCGATGTAGAGCCCTCCGGTGATGATTCCCCTCTCCGGCAGGGTGCCGGGAAGAGCTTCAGGAACCCCCCGAGTTAGGGTTGACGACGGCGGCGGCAGCGAATATGTTCTGGATGAAAGGCTCGGTGTTTTAGGGTTTTCGCGTCTCGGGGAATAAATAGGCGAAGGGCCGATGTCGGCGGACCCCCGAGGGGCCCAAACCACCTGGTGGCGCAGCTGGGCCCACTGCCGCGCCTGGGTGTGGTTTGGCCGCCTCCTGGCTCCTCTTCGTCTCTCCTTCGACTCCGTGTACGTGCTGGAAAAATAGGGACTTGGCCTTTTGTTTCGTGCAATTCCGAGAATATTTCCAGAAGTAACTTTCTGAAACCAAAAACAGCAGAAAACAGGGAACTGGCACTGTGGCATCTTGTTAATAGGTTAGTCCCAGAAAATGCATAAAACAGATACGAAGTGTATACAAAACATGTAGCAAATGTTATAATATAAGCATGGAACAGCAGAAATTATGGATACGTTGGAGACGTATCAGCCCCACACGTGGGCTCGGCGCGGCCAAGGATCTTCCGGCGCCCAGGGGTGGTGTCGTCACCTCGTGCACCGCCTCACGACGCCCTTTGGCCTATATATTGCTCCTACCCCGAAAACCCTAAAAGGATCGACGATTTCTCCAGAAAAGTTCCAGAGCTCCGCCGCCACAAAAAACCCTAATTCGGGGGGACAGAAGTCTCTGTTTCGGCACCTTGCCAGGACGGGGAATTGCCCCCGGAGCCATCTCCATCGACGCCACCGCCATCTTCATCGCCGTCGCTGCCTCCCATGATGAGGAGGGAGTAGTTCTTCCTCGGGGCTGAGGGCTCTACCGGTAGCATAGTGAAGAGGAAATATCTATGTATTCAATTATATTATTATTGTTGAGAGTGTCCACTAGTGAAAGTATGATCCCTAGGCCTTGTTTCTAAGCATTGAAACACCGTTTACAACCAGTTCTGCTACATGTTTGCTTGCTGCCATTTTTATTTCAGATTGCAATTACCACTTATAATCATCCATATCACTTGTATTTTAATATCTCTTCGCCGAACTAGTGCACCTATACACCTGACAAGTGTATTGGGTGTGTTGGGGACACAAGAGACTTCTTGTATCTTAATTGCAGGGTTGCTTGAGAGGGATATCTTTGACCTCTACCTCCCTGAGTTCGATAAACCTTGGGTGATTCACTTAAGGGAAACTTGCTGCTGTTCTACAAACCTCTGCACTTGGAGGCCCAACACTGTCTACAAGAATAGAAGCGTGCGTAGACATCAAGCTATTTTCTGGCGCCGTTGCCGGGGAGGTAAGGTAAAAGGTACTCACATCCTCCAGCTACTTAGCTATTTTCTAGCACTGTTGCTGACGTGTGAGTGCTCGAAGGTATTTCCTTTAGATTCTGCAATTATATCTTTTTGTTTCTTGTTTTTATTTTACTAGTTAGGCTTAATGGAAAACAACAAAAAAATTAGAGAGCTCTATGAAATTTATCTTGAGTTAGGACATGATGCTTTTGAAGAGAAAATTAAAAAACCTATGGAAAATTATTTGCATGATGGTAGCAATGTTATTACTATAAATGCTTTGAACACCATTATTGCTAATGCTATGCAAAGTCTAAGCTTGGGGAAGCTGGTTTTGATGAATATGATATTTTAGTCCCCCAAGTTTTGAGGAGAAAATTTTCTTTGATGATACTTTGCCTCCAATTTATGATGATTATAATGATAGTGGTATTTTGGTGCCACCTACTATGGAGGATAAAGTTTATTATGATTATACTATGCCTGCAATTTATGATGATTACAATGATGGTTGTGATAGTTTTACTCCCACTATTACTAATGAAAATTATGCTTATGTGGAGAGTAATGATACTTTTATGCATGTGGATCATGATAAGAATGCTTTATGTGATAGCTATATTGTTGAGTTTATTCATGATGCCACTGAAAATTATTTTGAGAGAGGAAAGTATGGTTATAGAAATCTTCATGTTACTAAATTTCTTCTCTTTATGATGAAGGTTTTGAGCTTTCTCTTGATTTGCTTTTATTTGCTGGGTACTTTAAGACCTACTGGTCCTTATGAGAGGGAGACACGGTTTCATATATCAATAATATTAAGTCTCTCTCTTTATGTTGAAATTTTGAAGTTGCACTTGTTTTGCCTTCCTATGCTAGTCACTTTGTGCTTTATTGATTTATTTTCTTACAAGATTCCTTTGCATAGGAAGTGGGTTAGACTTAAATGTGTTTGATATTTGCTTCTTGATGCTCTTTCATATTCAACTCTTATACATATGAGAGCATCATCAAAATTATCATGCCTAGCTAAAAGGCTTTAAAGAAAAGCGCTTATGGGAGGCAACCCATTATTTTTATTTCTGCAATTTTTTTTATTTGAGTCAAGGAGTTGTTTACTTCTGTAGCAACTCCTTTGTATCTTTATTTTCTTGCATTGTTGTGCCAAGAGTAGCCTCTGTTAAGATGATGCTAATTTTGATTGCTGCGCAGAAACAGATTTTTGCTGTTCACTGTACGAAATTCCTAAAATCACCAGATTGTTAATTAAATCTGAAATTTTTGTGCGTAATCTTTATGAATGTCTGAATCTTTCATTAGTTCAAAGTTTTTCGATCTGAGCGTCGTAAGTGCCTCGAAAAAATTCGTCTTTGCGGACTGTTCTGTTTTAGACAGATTATGCCTTTTTATTTTGCATTCTCTCTTTTACTAGTGTTGAGTGAAATTCTTTTTTGGGTGGAAGAGCTTCACATAACATCAGTGGCAGTAGCTAATGTTTAAAGTAACAAGTCATATTGCGTCTTTATAGAACATGTGAGTTTTTGATTGTGCACTAACCCTCTAATGAGATTTGCTTTGAGTTTGGTGTGACGGAAGTTTTCAAGGGTCAAGAGGAAGAGTGATATAATAGGATGGAGAAGAGTGAAGAGCTTAAGCTTGGGGAGGCTCCCATGGATCTCCCCAGCATATTTCAAGAAGACTCAAGCGTCTAAGCTTGGGGATGCCCAAGGCATCCCCTTCTTCATCGGCAAAATTATCAGGTCATCTCTAGTGAAACTATATTTTAATTCTTTCACATCATATGTGCTTTTCTTGGAGCGTCTGTGTGCTTTTATTTTCAGTATTGTACTTTTATTTTCAATAAAGCTTGACTGGACCCTAGCATTCTTGATTGGGAGAGAGACACGCTCCGCTTTTTCATGAGAATACTCCTATTCTTCACTTATATTTGTTGAGTATTCATATCTAGCGCTGTTCAGCTTTTAGCTCTTGTTTTCATGTATCTCTTGTCAGAGCTATTAGCTTTCTTTTAGAAAGTACTCTCTTGCTTCACTTATATTTTTGGAGAGTTGTTGAAATAAATTGATTGGTGTTTGGTTGGTTCAGAAAATGTTGCATGTGGTAATTGGTATAAGGAAAAACTTGCTTAATCTTGTAGATCACTAATTTGGATAACTTGATGCTTGTCAATTGTTTTGAGTTAACAAGTAGATCATGATTAAATTTGTGCATCACATGAGTTAAGCCTATTAGTGAAGAACTACCGTAAAGCTTGTTGAAAATTTGGTTTGCATCGGTGGTATCTCTAAGGTCTAGATATTTTCTAATAACAGGGTTTGGTTAACAAGGAAGACGGTATGAAGTCTTATAACGTTTGCAATATGTTTGTCATATAAAACTTGGTGTACGGGTTGATATTCTTGTTTGCTTACATAAACCTTGCTAGCCTAAACTCTGTACTGAGAGGGAATGCTTCTCGTGCATCCAAATCCTTGAGCCAAAATCCATGCCATTTGTGTCCACCATAACTACCTATATGTGGTATTTCCTTGCCACTCCAAGTAAATTTTTCATGTGCTACCTTTAAATTATTCAAAATGTTATTATTCCCTTTTTGTGTCAATGTTTACTAGCTCATGAGGAATTAGTGTGGTTATTCTTTATTCTATTTGTCAAATGGACTTTTACACCTGGACTAGCGGCATATACATCCGCTTATCCTCTAATTTTGCAAAAAGAGCTGGCAACGGGGTGCCCAGTCCCAATTAATTACAACTTTAACCATTAATTCTCTTCACACTTTTGCCCTGATTCATCAGTAAGCAATGACAAACAGTGAAATACCTGCATGTGTGTAAACCAAAGAGAAAGAGGGATGATCTGCCTTGCTGGTAGAAATAACGTCCTTCATGGGAGCCGCTCTTAAAAGTCCGTTTGACAGGTAGAATACTGTTCTCACCCGCTACCATTCGTTGACAATTAACAAACACCTCTCAAAAATAGATACTCCTCCATGGTATGTGATTGATGGAAGGCACCCGAGGATTCGGTTAGCCATGGCTTGTGTTAGCAAGGTTGGGAGGAGTATCAAATATTTTATGCAATCTCTATATGCTTTCAAAAACCTAAAAGCTCTAGCACATGACTTAATCCCTGCTTCCCTCTGCGAAGGGCCTTTCTTTTACTTTTATGTTGAGTCAGTTTTCCTATTCTTTCTGTCTTCCACAAGCAAACACTAGTGTCAACTTTGTTACAACATGTTATATGCTACGTATTGGACTTGTTATACTACTTTGTGTTGACGATATCCATGAGATAAATATGTTGAAAGTTGAAGCAAATGCTGAAACTTAATTCTTCCTTTGTGTTGATTAAATACCTTTTATTAGAAACTATTGCTTTATGAGTTAACTCTTATGCAAAACTGTTTGATGCTTGTCTCGAAAGTACTATTCATGAAAACGTTTAGCTTGTGTGATTCATTGTTTACTCATTATCTATTTGGTAGCAAATATAGACCATTGACTTGGATCACTTCATTCATTTACATGTGCCTTGCAATATTATATGATCAAGATTATGATGGTAGCATGTCACCTCAAAAATTATTTTGTTTTTATCGTTTACCTACTCGAGGACGAGCAGGAACTAAGCTTGGGGATGCTGATACGTCTCAAACGTATCTATAATTTTTGATGTTCCATGCTTATTATACCAATTGTTACATGTTTTGCATCTACTTTATATCACTTTTATACATTTTCTGGGACTAACCTATTAACAAGATGCCGAAGCGCCAGTTCCTGTTTTCTGCTGTTTTTGTATTCCAGAAAAGCTAGTCTGGAAATATTCTCGGAATTGGACGAAAATTTACGGAGGCCCCTATTTTATCAGAAGACACCTGGAGTCCGAAGGGGAGACGAAGTGGAGCCACGAGGGCCCCACACGTGGGCTCAGCGCGGCCAAGGATCCCGGCGCCCAGGGGTGGTGTCGTCACCTCTTGCACCGCCTCGCGACGCCCTTTGGCCTATATATTGCTCCTACCCCAAAAAACCTAAAAGGATCGACGATTTCCCTAGAAAAGTTCCAGAGCTCCGCCGCCACCAAAAACCCTAATTCGGGGGACAGAAGTCTCTGTTTCGGCACCTTGCCGGGACGGGGAATTGCCCCCGGAGCCATCTCCATCGACGCCACCGCCATCTTCATCGCCGTCGCTGCCTCCCATGATGAGGAGGGAGTAGTTCTTCCTCGGGGCTGAGGGCTCTACCGGTAGCATAGTGAAGAGGAAATATCTATGTATTCAATTATATTATTATTGTTGAGAGTGTCCGCTAGTGAAAGTATGATCCCTAGGCCTTGTTTCTAAGCATTGAAACACCGTTTACAACCAGTTCTGCTACATGTTTGCTTGCTGCCATTTTTATTTCAGATTGCAATTACCATTTATAATCATCCATATCACTTGTATTTTAATATCTCTTCGCCGAACTAGTGCACCTATACACCTGACAAGTGTATTGGGTGTGTTGGGGACACAAGAGACTTCTTGTATCTTAATTGCAGGGTTGCTTGAGCGGGATATCTTTGACCTCTACCTCACTGAGTTCGATAAACCTTGGGTGATTCACTTAAGGGAAACTTCCTGCTGTTCTACAAACCTCTGCACTTGGAGGCCCAACACTGTCTACAAGAATAGAAGCGTGCGTAGACATCAGGCCACAACAGGTTATGTGTTTACCCTTGGATGTGGTGCTGTTTCCTGGAAGTCTTGCAAGCTAACGATCCTGACGAGATCGACAATGGAAGCAGAATTAACAACATTGGACACATCTGGTGTCGAAGCAGGATGGCTTTGAGCTGTTGATGGATTTGCCAGTGGTTGAAAAGCCAGTACCGGCTATCCTTATGAACTGTGACAATCGGACAGTGATTACCAAGGTCAAGAGTTCAAAGGACAACATGCAGTCCAACAAACATATAAGAATGAGATTAAAAGCTGTCAGACATTTGAGAAACTCCGGAGTAATAGCGTTGGATTATATCCAGTCGGCTAAGAATCTAGCAGATCCCTTTACTAAAGGGCTATCACGTGTTGTGATAGAAAATGCATCGAGGGAGATGGGTATGAAACCCACATGAGTTGCCATGGTAGTAACCCAACCTATGTGATCGGAGATCCCGTGAAGTAGGACCTGGGGAAACAAGCTAGTGGTTAACTAAGGAGAGTACTTTTACTAACCCACTCCGTTGGAGATGCACTACTCTCGGTAACTGTATGGCAGGTTGACATTTGTCTTAATGTGTTCCAGCATAAGCAAGATGCTATCCTACAGAGCAATCTTTGGAGGAACACACCTATATGAGCCCGACTGCTGGTCACAGTCTATGACATTGGGTTGATCTATAGTAAGTTCATGAATAGGTCAGGAGTGTGACTAATATGCTCCACCCGAGGGGTCAGCCTTCGGCAGCCTAGTACTAGTAAGACGATTGGTGAAACTACTTTACGCCAAATTGACAAATCAAGGCATAGTCCATTGTCAGTTGTGAAGGAGTGTAGGTATTCGCTCTAGGTGGATGTTCAACCTTAACGGGTCTCCACTGAAAATACTGCTATATCAAAAACAGTGTTTGGAACAAAAGACAATATCATGGGTCTTTAGGATCTGGTGGGGGATTGCTGAAATATTAGGGTGGGCCTTAGGCCCATCTAGCATTTCCAGAAAAATCCCTAAGGCCCATGCTGTCATGGCAAGTGGTGGGAGTTTAGTCCCACATGGCTAGTTGGGAGAGATGTACACCAACTTATAAGGTGAGCTCTTCTCCACCATGTATGAGGTGTTGGCTGTGGAGTGAAGGGAGACGTTCCACACGCGCGCTCCTCCTCCTCCGCTGCCCGCCTCGCCTCGTCACGCCGCGCCGCGCCGCGGGTTGCGGGAATCTCGCCGAGCCGATCTTATCTTTTTATCACGCAGGAAAAATGTGAGCGGGAACGGAAACGTTTTGCCTTAATGGCGTTAATGGAGAATGAATGTGAGCTGAAACGTTTTGTCTTCAGTGCTCTTAAGTACGGCCGTTTCCAGTCTCTTAATTCTCCCCTTAATTGCGTGCGTTTCCGTTGGCCTTCCGCCAGCGTGTGTGCCTATACGAGAGAGGTCGCTCCTCTCCAGCAGATACACACAACAGAACATATCACATATGCTCCACGCGCCGCCATAGTCGTTCCTCTCGCTGTTGTTGCCACCGCTGATTCCATCCCGTCCACCGCGTACACGGCTGACGGGAGAGCAGGCCTCCGAAACCCCGCCTCTCAAGATCCTGTACGGGAGAGGGGTGATTAGGTTTTTGGGGATCGTCTCCTACGCGACTGCTCGCTCAAGTTCGTCTGCTACATCTGCATCAACTACGTCCGCGTCGCCTTCATCATCATCATGACCACCGACGACGCCACTGCTGCTGCTGCTGCCGCCGCCGCTCAAGAGGCTACCAACGCCGCTGCTGCCACTGCCTCCGCTGCTGCTACGGCCAACTGGCCTACTGGAGGGTATAACATGTTTATCCCTCTCCTGTTTATTTCCATGTCTACAGTACTAGTGATTTGCGTAGATGTTTCTACTATATATCTAGTACATGCTTATATCATTAAGTTTCAGTATGTCATTAGCACTGCTCACGTTATGTTCATGATTTATTCTTAGATTAATTTAATCGAACAATTGCTTAAATACTCAACAAATGTTACACAAAATTACATCGATTAGTTGCTTGATATCTTGTAAATCAGAGCTCTTTGATTTGTGGTTGGGTCTCAGAATGGAACTTGCTTGGTTTGGTGTTAGATTTGCCAAACTTGATACCAATATACCATTATATTGCGTGTCAAACTAGAAGTTGCTTGGTTGCTTCATTGTGACTGAACCAAAAACAACATTCTTTCAGGATTTTACAATACATGTGCTGTACTTTCCTAGCTCAGCTTTCTAATTCATGATTTTGATTGATTTCAGGTTCCACTGCCACCGCCGGCCGCCGCCCTGCGCCGTCGTTTGCGGAAAAGACTGGCTTTGGGTTGCACGAGTGTCGCAACACTGAATCACTGATGATGGGGGTGGCCACCTTGTGAGTCCCTTCAGCCGTCACCACTCGCAGGCAGCACCAGTCCGCTTGCTCCTCCAAGGAGCAGGAGGATCTCCTAGCCGGCGGGCATGGCGGAGGCCGCAAGAGCACGGGCGGCGCCTCTCCACCGGGGCCTCCCGATGAGATCTTCATCTGGGAGATACTCGTCCGCCTGCCCCCAAAGCCCTCCTCCGCTGCCGCGCCGTCTGCCGGGGCTGGCGCCGAGCCACCTCCACCCGTGAATTCCTCCTTGCCCACCACAGCCACCAGCCCGCTCTCCCACTCCTATACAAGCACAACCAGTCCCCGTCCATAGACATCATACCCTTGGACCACCGGGCCACCGCCGACAAGCTCCATTCCGTCGCCCGACTTGGTTTCGGTGAGACCTACATGCATCTGCATGCTTCCTGCGACTACATGCATCTGCTGGCCTCCTGCGACGGTCTCCTCATCCTCGCCAAAGAAAGTGACTCGTGTCTCTCTACTGTATTGCACTTCTCCGTCTGCAGCCCGGCCACTCATCAGTATGCTCCCCTCCCGCTGCTTTGTGGCTTCGGCCTTGCCGGAATGTACCTGCACCCTCCCACCGGAGAGTACCGGCTACTGTTGTACCCTGACGCGACGCAGATGTATGATGAAGGGCTCCCTGTCTGCTACATTTACGCATTGGGATCCTGCCAGCCGCCAAGGCACATCGGGTGGCCGGAGGTGGAGCTAGTGATTCATGCAATTGTACCTGTCCTTTTTCGTGGTAGCCTACACTGGCACATAGAGCGGGATGAGTGCAAAAGCAACATGATAATGGTATTCGACACCACAACCGAGTTGTTCAGGCAGATGCACATTCCGGCTGTTCCTGACGCTGCTGATCTGTTTGAGATGGATGGAGTTCTCGGCATGGCCAGCTTCAGTGTTGGAACCATTGATGTTTGGACGACACAAGACTATGACAGTGAGGTATGGGCCTTCAAGTACCGTGTTGAATTACCGGTTGCAGACCTCACTGCGTGGTTTGGAGTTAACAAATACTATTCGGATGTGGTGGTCTCGTCTTATGATGATGATGTGCTCATTCTGGTCAAATCTGGCGAGTGGCTACTTCAGATCGATATCGGTGGCAAGTTGATCGCAAGTTTCCATCGCAAGGAAATTGATACTACTCGATTTCGTCTAAACAAACACTTGTTCAACATACCTTCTTTCCGACAATAGAGGGCTATGTTGTGAACGCTTGGCCTTTCATCTCACTAGATGATTCTGTTGTCAACAATTAGACTTCCATCTGAAGGTTGTTCAGTTAATGGTGCTTCTTAAAGGCCTAGTTTTTTTTTAATGTTCGAACTGTATCCACCTCTAGCTTCCTTGCTGATGTAAAAGTTATGGTACAAAAGCTCCAACTCTTACATGGCTGCTTTATCTTTATTTACATATTCTTTTGGGCTGAAGTGTCTGTCATCTGTGTTCAGGATGAAATTACAGTCATTTTTGTCTGCATTTGAAATGTTTGCCAGTTGATCTGACTCATGCCTCTGTTTTCTTGAACTGAAAACAGAGCTCCGACTTTGCTTCATTAGTAGTCAATAGTTAGCATTCTAGCTGCCTCATGTTTAAGTGAAGAATTGGCTTGGCCTTTTCTCAATGGCTTCTTAGTTCTTAGTGGTCTTCTTAATACAATAAATATATAGCAAATAAACATGTGCTTCATGCTTCTCTTTGTATGTTGTAACTGATGATGAAGCGAGGCAGATTATCCACCTGATTATCAACCTGTTGTCTGTTGACTAGCAAGTTGCACCTTATTGTCAGAAGAGCTTAATAATAGTACTTGTTACATTAAATGATTTGAATCACGTTTCAGAAATGTTTTGCTGCAATTTATTTTCTTTCTGAATCCATTGTATCTGGTTAGATGTGGAAATATTCTGTTATATGTACAGCTTTCTGTTGCATCATGTGGAATTATCATTGGACTGTAGTTGCTAACCAGTTTAAGGATTAATACTTCATGTCATGTTCGATCTTAACATAAGCTCAGGAAACAGAACTTGTATTGATAAGCAGAACGGATTTTTTCATGGTGATGCTCAAGTCAAAGATTGAGCTCCACGATTAGACAAGGTACATTTTAGGGCTGGTTCTCAAAGTTCTCATACATTTTAGAGCAGCACGATGCAAAACAAAGTTGAAGGGCGCAATTCTTAACTTTGGAGCGCCATAGATGAATTTATTTACACTGACTTGCACTTGAGTTTTTCCGTAGTGGTTATGCAGAAATGCCCTTCAAATACCTACGATAACAAGAATGGCAGAAGAAATGACAAACACTAGAAGGACAAGACGCACGTTGCCGCGTCCGTTCTAATACAACCGATGATAAATAAGTATTTTTTTAGCAAAACATATATATATATATATATCAGTAAAAATAATGGTAAAAATAGTATCACTGGCTCACTCTTTTACAACACGATAATTTATACCTTCTCACATAAATATAGAGAAGTAGAGAAGGAAACACAATTATATCAGTTGTAGTAAGGTTAGAAGTACACCACTCAACAGAGAGAACACATGACCCCCAAAAAGGTTAAGCTCTCAAATACTTAGTTTGACGATCAGGATGCGACCATAATTATGAAATGTCATTAAAATTAAATCGTGTACATGGTTCTATGAAGATTTTCACAAAATAATTGAACAAACTTCCGATAATCTATAGACAAAGTACGATATATGACGAACATTGCAGACTCAAGAGATAGATTAGTCAAGACTTTATTAACCATCGAGACCTCAAGGTCATTGATTTATTTTTTATTTTTGAAAAGGAGGTCATTGATTTATTGTAATGAAATCAAGTAGACTTTGCTGACATAAAATATTCCAAAATATGTAATAGTTGGCATAATTATGTCCCGAAAACTTACATCAATTGGATCGAGTACAATCGATATTATGTAAACAGAAGAAGAACATTCTACCGCTAGATACTAAATAATGTACCAAAAAACAGAGAAGTGAGATTTTAAACGGTTTATGCCATCTTAATCTGTGAATCAGATCCAGATTACATAAAATAAAATAAAGTATTAAAAAAATGGCATGAATACAACTTTTTTTTTGAATATATATCTAAGTGCAGGAACACTAATTTCTAGTTTGTCATGTTCGCCAAACATTTAACAAGACATGCTATCTTATCATTTTACACTCATGAGTCGTGAATTTTCAGTTTCTGCACTCTAATTACTGCAGCGGAGGCTAGACACATAGGTCCTTTTCAGTGTATGCATCCAACCATCTACCAAATACACACACGCAGTTGCTTACATAATTTGTCTCGTTCTCTTAATATAAGTGAGAGACAAGTAAACATAGAGAAAACGTTCACAGATAAAGACACACATCATCTTTCATAATAATTAGGTGCCATCCAACAACGAGCTGTCTAACTCATCCTTCCACCCCCTTTCATCATCAAGTTTTTGCTCATGGTCTGAGCCGAATCTTCCACCACCACCGAGTCGAGCACCACTAACAGGAACGGCGGCATCGTCGGCCGATGCGAGAGATGACATGGGTATTCACATGCAACTACTGCGGGAGATGTAGGAATTCTTCTAGCCCACTAGGGTTGTGTGACCACCAAAATATGCACCGGCAGGGAGCACACGTGGCTTGCAAGTTGACAATAGACTTGAGACGCGACATCGGGGACCGAGGTGCCCTGTATTCCTAGGCGCTTGAGGGAGCCAAAGGTGTTTGTGTGTAGAGACAGGAAAAATTTACAGTGGAACGACTATTTTTGGTAGAATACGGCTCGGGGAAGCGGATGGAGAGAAATGGTGTCGCGCGTAGGCTGCGCGATGCTATGGTGGGCACTGGCGGCAGAGAAAGCATAAGGGAGAGAGCTTTAAGCTCACTTTATTTATTTATTTATTTTTACAAATATCGAAACGATATATCCAGATTTCAGATTTGGCAAATAAAGTATACAACTATTATACCTATTATACGTGCTCTATAAGTTTTGTAAAAATATATATTTTTTTAGGCTACACAAAAAAAATTGAGTGGGAAATGAAGCTATTCTCCTTTTTGACACCATAATTTTCTTTTTTGTGTAGCTGGAAATACCTTTTTTTCACCGAAAATTTGGCAAAAATATTCAAAACATGTGTATGTATTCAACATTTGTTTTGTAGATATGAACTATAAAGTGATGTGTATGTATCCAACAATATTTTTATATAGGTTTGAACTATAAAATGATCTATGAGTGGGGTCCATCGTTTTGTGTGGTGTCACTACCTTATTGGATGACATGAGAAGAAAGGAGAGGGCAAGGATTCTAGGGAGATTAGTATATGTAGAGATTGGTTCTGTATCCGTGAAAAACATTCACATCGTACTCTACAATGCAGTGACCGATGCCTTACTCTTCTTAAGGAGTAAGAAAAGGAACAAGGGGAACAGGGTCACTTCATTTTGACTTCAAATAGGAAGCAACATAATACCCGAGAGTTTCTTGATCATAAGAACCCAAGGTAGCAGTATCATACCTACAGACACCAAGTATCATGCCTACGGACACCAAGTAGATGCAAGGTAGCAAAAGAAGCACAAAAACCTTGTACGTTTACATCATGAAGCTCGTTCCAGAACAGAGACAAATAAGATAAATCTGGCATCAGAACACCCAATGAAACTGTGCCCTTCGCTTGAAGGCCTGTAAGTGGGCAAGCCCGCTTATGTCCGCTAGTTTGGCACTTGTACCCGCTTATCAAATGGCACTACAATTTCTCCCGTTTAATTCAGCTAAATTCCACGCCAGCCGTCCAGCCTGCTTACACCCGCCAAACAGTGACTCGAGGGTGTAGTCAAGCGGCAACTTCGTTCGTCGCTCATGGGAAATCGTAGTCACATTTAATTAAACGGATATAAGTGGCAAGCCGGTGGACATAAGCGGGCTTGCCCACTTACAGGCTTAGCTTGAAGAGCACACGGAGACTCTAACACATAAGAGATAAAAATGTTAAAATGTGGCATTCCGTGGTGAGCGATACTGCCACTTACCTGATCCTCAAGCTTTTGTAAGCGATACAGAGACCGTCGTGTCCTTGGCAAGCTTCCCTCTAGGCTAAAGTGTTGTAGTCCTATCCTCGCAAAGTTATCCATTACATTTCTGAAATGTTGCGTAATTTTCGGCTCAAACACACCTATGATCTCGCCCTCCAATTGGCTTGGGGTGAGGACCGTATCAGTTTCAGGGCCGTGTACCTGCATCTCTCATCTCTGTGATCGAAAATGAGCCGTCTTCTTGGATGATCTGCCTCAGCTCCTCGCTGTCGGAAGGTCACGTAGAAAGAATTGAACTTTCTATTTATCGATTACACCCTGTCACCAATATCAGAACATCAAACGTTGTTAGCAAACATTAAACTGTTATGCTTGAAATTCTTAGGAAGTGTACCTCCGAGGCCATGATACTTAGGGCGCGTTTGGTAACCCGCAACTACTTTTGTGCCATGTGGATCAAGCCTGGCCAGGGCCGGGTCTGGCCTCGCAGAGCAGGCCTGAAAACCATGTTGTCCATTCTGTTTGGTCAGCCCATCGCATCAGTGCCACAGTTTTGTGCCTACCGTTTGGTGTCCTGCAGCCACGCCGAAATTGCTAGGACGATGCAATGTGATGTGTTTGGTTGCATTCAGCCAACGTGTGTGCTCACCTCTTCTCTGTACTGGTCACGTTACCGTACTCGAGAACATCAAAGTACACAATAGAAGTTCATCCATAATCCAGTCCTAGCTAATATGAATGGCAGTTACTTAGTTCATGCGTAACTAGTACGAATCAAATAGCAGTAGTTGTATTACAGACCGGTCCGGTGGATGATTCGTGAATGTTGATATTAAGGGTGGGGAGTTCAATCTTCTTCTTCTTCTTCTTCTTCTTCTTCTTCTTCTTCTTCTTCTTCTTCTTCTTCTTCAGATCCTCGCGTTACCTCTGTCCGCCCACATTGCTTCAGCCCACTCCATTCTTTTACTCTTACAAGGTTCATTATCATCAAAGGCCACACCATGGTCTTGATCAACGTCGTCTGCTGTCACATCTGCCTCATCTGGGACGTGCTCATCAAAACCCCAACCAAGGATCCAGTTTTGAAGAATGCAGCATGCAAGGACTAGCTTCACTTGGGTCTCGAAAGTGTGAAATGGCTTCTGGTCAAGAATCTTGAATTTATTTCTATGTGAAGGAAAAGCCCTCTCAATTGTTACTCTAAGACTAGAGTGTCTGAGATTGAACAATTCCTTGACAGTCGCTGGACCGAACCTTGCACTGAACTCGTTTAGATGGTACCTGGTCTGCCGGAAGGGGCGATGAACTCCAGGCCGACATGCATATCCAACATCACCAAGGTAGAACTTACCATCAGGGATACTAATCTCGTCAGGTCTAGACATGTTGTCTGATAGAATGGTTGCCTCATGTGCTGATCCAACCAAGACATTCGTGAACTTGAGATCAAAATCCACTACTACTAGCACATTATGGCTGGTGTAGTGCTTCCTCCCTTTGAAAGCTTTGGACTGTTCTTTCGGCACTATAGCTGTGACATGTGTACCATCGATGGCACCAATACAATCCTGACAAGAGATGAACATTCAGTCAGTAATCTGTCCTACAAATTCAGCAACTCTGATCACACAACAAGATTAGTGCTTACCTTGAAATAGGGTACCAACTGAAGCTCTCTCTTGTCTTGGTAGGCGTTTGGCCAATAGGTGGCTTGATCATCTCATGCCTGAGCTCGCAATAGCGTACAAGACTTGTTTGAAGTACTGGGAGATGGTCTCACATGATCTTCTGAATGTGCTATGGATGACTCTGAATCTCTAATTATGGCCTACACCATGAAGAAACATGCAAACTTGCTCTTCGATAGAGGTGTGGATGCTATCCTTCAAGAGGCCCCCCCTCTCTAAACCTTCTGACAAGTTCATAGAAGGGGGCTCTATACCCATCCGAAGCATTTGGACAGCCTCTACTTCGCTCGAGTTTTAGATGTAGTTTAGATTAGCAATCATCTCCTGATCTCAAGCGAACATAGGACCATATGTGACTCTAGGATATGCAGCGCGCCTAACTAAGATCTTGCGAATCATCATGACCCATGCTTGAATCACGGCTATCAGTGATGTCGTCTGCTTGGTCAAAGCCAGTGCGTCGTCCTAATAAAATGGATCTAACATGAGTAGGGCGTAAATCTACTCCACCGTTCGGTTTCGTACTGCAAGGAAGAGTTTTAACTTGGCTCGAGCCATTGGAGAGGAAGAAGAGGAGCTCTTGCCGTCGCTGGAGAGGAAGAAGAGGAGCTCTTGCCGTCGCTGGAGATGACACCGCGGATCCCTCCGACAGAGGAGTGCGTAGAGCTGCAGCTGGTCCGGTGCAGGACGCGATGATCTTCCTCTGTCGGTGAAGAGAAGTCGCGGATCCAGTCGCAGATCTGGTCACCGAGAGAGGAGCCGCCGGTGTGGATTGGGAAAATGGGGAGGTGACCCAAGAGATAGGAGGTGAGAGCTAGTGTGGCGCGAAACGGGGCCGAAATTTCGCCATCTCCCACCATCCCCGCGCTGGTCCCGCGTGCACGACGACCTCCCCAATTTGTGGCTCCGGGGCCTGCCTCCACGAAAATTGCCGATTCGGCAGTTCCCACTGGGCCTGGCCCCGAGGTGGGTTAATGTCCGTGCCAGTCAGAACGATGTCCAGATACAACAAACAATCAGCCCAACTTTGCATCCAACGGTCCTGGTTGGAGTAGCTGCGGGTTACCAAACGCGCCCTTAGAGTATTGCTGTATGGGCTATGATTTCCCATATGTGAAAGAATTTGGAGGCGATTTCATTGCAAGACCTTCCAAAAATTGAAGGAAAAAACTAGTTGGACCCCACGTAGGTGATCCGCATGCGATGGTTCTGCAGGGAGAATAGGCTAGTTCTTGTTGCTGCTAGGAGCGATTTATAAGGGGGTGTAGCGTTTGCGGGATGACCCACTTACTAAATTGGCGTTGGCCCTAGGAGGGCGTGCGTGTTGCAGTGATAGGCGTCAAATAGGAATTGCGTCTGCCTCTGTGGGAGGCTTGATGGGGAAAACCTAACCGACGCCGGTACCCCCTCCATACAGGAATCTGCACTTGACGCCACTTATTGGGCCGGCCCATTCGTTTTTCAGACGGTTTTTTCTGGTTTGGGGAAGTTTTTTTTTTCATTTACTGTTTTTTGTGGTTTCCTGTCCATTATATGTTTCGGTTGTTTTTTGTTTTCTTTTTTTACTATTTTAAATTCATAAATATTTTCATATTTATGAAAAAAACTTTTTTGAAATTGTTCATTCAAAAAATGTTCATATTTTTTTAAAAAGTTCAATTTGTAAAATATTCAAATTTAAAAATGTTCATTTTTGAAAATGGTTCAGATTTAAAAATGGTTCATTTTGAGAATGGTTCATATTTTAAAAAATGTTCATATTTTAAATCGCGTTCATTTTCTAAAATGGTTCATTCTGAAAATGGTTCATTTTAAAAAATGGTTCATTCTGAAAATGGTTCATTTTGAAAATGGTTCATTTCAAAAAATGGTTCATTTCAAAAAATTGTTCTAATTTTAAAAAATGTGCATTTTCACCAAGTTTTTCAAAATTCGTGTGTGACTATTTTTAAATCAGAGAATGTTTTTTTGATTTCACTATATTTTTATAAGAATAGTAGGGAAAAAACAGGACCGAAAACAAACTAGAGCCTTAGCTGGCGACCTAACTGGGCCGGCTCATGTGGGGCGTCGCTTCAGCGACGCAACGCGATCGGACGCTCTAAGCGCTGTATAGGAGCTCCCGGCTTGATGCAGCCAATCTCGGGAAAGTGCTCCACTATGGGCTGACTTACCGGAGCAGATTTATTTGGCCCGCATAAAGAAACCGAAATGAGTTCCGTGTGGACTCGACTATTGGCCCACTTAGTTGCCTATTTGTGTCGGTTCTATCAAGCGCAGATGTTTTGCATGGAGAGGATACAATTTCCTGGCCACCTTCACTCGCCTGCTTCCAAGTTCCATTCCCAGACATGCAACATTTTCCGCACAAAACAGATAGAAAAACATTTTCTGCAGAAGAAAATGCATAGTACTGCCGTCTTGGTGACAAAAACACGTGAGATGTGGAGAAATCTTACACATCCCGAGTCTTCTGGGCGCCTATCTCTCTGCAAATTTTCGTTGATCTGAATACACACACGCGTAAGCCCTTTTACACAAGCCAGTCAGCAACACAGATGCAGGATCATGTTAGCAATCATGCTGGAACAGAGTCCGACAGAAGCAGCGACGGCACGGAGCATCGGGTTCCGCTCTGGTCGATCGATTCCTGTTCCTGGAAATCCAAACACGCATTGCCTAACCGGCAGGAGCATGCTCGTCGCTGCTCCACGAATACGTGGATTGCTGTTGCTGGATCGACCTGTAGATGATCAGCAAGTGATCAGTGAGTATATAGTATATACTGTGGTCAATGTATACTTAACATGTGGGGTTTTATATATACACGCATCCATCTGCTATAAGAAGTAGTGGTACGTTGATTGCTGCCGTCGATCTCATGCATACTCGATCGTACTCTAGGATTTGGATGTTACGAAGAAGCTAGAAGGAGGTTAGGCGAAACTAGCTACTGAAGTGAAATCACACCGAACCGAGTTGTGAAAGAACCGTCGTCAACTCGGAATAAACCAAACCACCCCTTTTCGTTCCCCTCCCGTGCTACAGTACCAGAAGCGGAAAAGCGGCGTTTTAGGGTTTCGCCGGCGAATCCTCTGCTTCCCTCCGCCTCCGGCGCCGTCGAGGCGTTGCGAGGTGGGGGGAAGCTCTGGATCTCGGCCGGTGAGTAGTTTAGTATAGGTTTTTTACTTGTTCTGTGCTTCGCCGTGGCTCTCTGGCCGGAGTGGAGGGCGACGGCATGGAAGAATAAAGTCTCCCCCTCCTTTCTCCGGTCCGGTGTTCTCGCCGGGAGGTAGTGGAGCTCTGTTACCCCGTGCGGGCGGTCGACAAGGCGGCGTCGCCGACTGTGCGCGTTGGGGTTCCCGTCCTTCGAGCTCGTCGCCGTCGCATCGGCATCTTCTCCAGTGCCGATGTTGAGTTCGTGAGGTGCCGTGATGGAGAAGGGCTATGGAAGTTTTTGGTGCAGGTGCTGGGTTGGGGAGCGGTTCCGGTGGCACAAAGGGAACCGAGGATGGAGAAGAGCGGGGCTCCGCCCTGGCCGACGATCCACAACGGCAACGACGTCTACGTTCTTGTGGGCGTCAAATCCAGAGGTTCGATAAAGCAGATGCTGCGACGGGTTTTCTCCACTCCATGGATTGGCTCCTTCCGTTTTGCTTCGGCGGCGGCAGAGTCAGGCGGCGGATGGATGAAGACGAAGAAGACGACTCCGAGGGACTTCAGTGTTTTTCTTTCCTTTGTCGGGGTTGTATTTGTTAAAGTGTTAGACAGGAGGCTTCCTTAGCCTTCGGGTTGTATTCTACGCTTGTATTTCTGATCTTTTGAATACAATTCGTCTGTGTCTCAAAAAAAAAAAAAAAAGAACCGTCGTCTGACAGCAGGCGAACTCTCCTTCGCCTACCCTCTTACTATTGCTTGCAAGAACTGGATTGCGTAAGTATGCATGCACACCTATCCCATCGACCCTCGAACAATCAACCCCGAGCTCGACACATCCGGAACGATCCAAGAATCCGAGACTGTTCCCTGCCTTTCCGCACAGTAAGATCGCTGATCCGTCACCTCATCAACCAATCGACCAGGTCAATCCGCATGCATGCAACCAATTAATCGTGTTTCTTGCGTCTTGGACTGGATTAACCTGCAGGACGGGCTAGCTACAGCTTCCATCCATGATCCATCCATCCAAGCTCCAGTCCAGGATTCCGGCCTTCTCAAATAAGGGAGTCCTACAAGGTAGGTACGCCACAGGCAGATCAGACTGCTGCTGCAGACAAAATGTTGCAAACGGGCCAGCGGGGGCGACCTATTTGCGCACTTGGCTCACGATCATTGATCCTCGGAAGGGAAATGACCTTTTGCATGCCAGATTCTACGCATGCATGTACTGAACGTTGATCTATCCCAAACAGTACGCGCATGCAGGTAGCCACCATCGTTAAGCGGCCAGAGGCTTCGGGCAGAAGTGTTCAGACCAATGATGAGGAGCTAACTTTTTTGAAACGAGGCAAAAACTTTGTCTTTTATATTGATATAGTAGAAGCAAACATTACACATGGCTGAAGCCAAAAAAAAAAAAAAAAGTAGAACTGGCGCGTTTTGGATGAGGAGCTAACTAACATCACATGGCGTACGCGTTAACTTGTCTTAACATGCTGATTTTGGTAGTAGCTTATCAAGGGCCAGCGTTAAGACTAATCCAGGCCAGGTTCGATTGCAGGGCCCCATGTTACAGCAGCTAACTAGCGCGTGTCTAAGAACTAAGAAGAAGTAGAGGATATTTTTTTGTCGAAATGAGAAGTACTTAAAAGAGAATGGAGTGTGCACATGTGTTTGTTGTTGCAGAGGGGATCAAGAAGGTCGTCAGATGCGCGCGTCAGGGTCGCTTGTTCCCCCGTGCCCGCGAGGAGTCGGAATTCCTTGGAGGACGCACGCGCGCGCGTAACTGAAACTGGCTACATCCTGCGTACTGTCTCGCTTCAAGTGGGCAGCTTGACGTTGGTCAGGGTAACCAACAAACGATCACGTAGGCACCTCGTGGCCTTGTGGCTCGTCACGGGATTGCAGGAGTGCGTCGGAGGAGCAAGAGCACTGTTATCTAGCTAGCTGCTATGTATATTACTTCCTCCGTTTCTATATATAATATGTTTTAGCCTTTTCTATATTCATACGTATATAGACATCTTTCAGTGTGTATATTCACCCATTTCAGTTCGTATCTATACCACATTTGAAATAGCTAAAACATCTTACATTTTAGCAACGGAGGAAGTAGATCACAAAACATTATTAGGTACACAACCCACCTAGCTACACACACGTCTCATATATTTCTTTCACGGGTGGAAGAAATATTTGTTTGGTTCTCCCTGCCAAGTTGGAGACTAACTTAGCACATTAACTTTCAAAGATAATCAACGGAATTATGGTACCGTGTTTGTTGAGCGAGATGAACAACAAATATTTCTATTTCAGTCCTTATCAAATGTGCTATATAAATGTTTCTCCTCGCTTTCTGAGATTAGCTATAATCATATCTCTCTATACTTCATCCTTGACTTCTTCTCTCAAAAAAATGAATAACTTTATATGATATGTAAACAGGAAAAACATTGCATGGCAATACATTTTATTATTGTTAGCAACCAATGATAAAACATGTCATCTATATATGTTAAATATATGCCTAGCACTGGCTCTAAATGTTGAGAATAACAAAAACATATTAACACATGCAGCCAATAGAGGTGGCGGGATTCGCCGGCGGAGCGTGCTGCCTGACGACGATGCTGCTGGGATCCAGAAGGACCTTGTTGTTATTTTCTCTTTGTTCTGGGTTTTCCTGTAAGGTTCTTGGTTAATGTAATCTCCTCTGTCTTCGCAAAAAAAATGTTAGCACACATTTTGTGTAATATAGATGGTCCATTATGTTATCATATCATGTTGAAGAAACGGGTACCTACTGATGAAACATTGTATAGTAGGAAAAGATTGTAGGAGGGGAGTGAACTTTTTTATGTGACATTGTACAAGAGGAGTCAAACATTACCGTCTTTCAGTGACACTGTACAAGAAGCCAGACACGTACAACGGCGAGATGAACAACAATGTTTACTTCTTCCGGTAAAATTTGCCCTACACCCTTTGCAAAGGCATCATTGTTTATTTTTCCTTTGTTGTATTGGCTTTGTTGACCTATAATCTGTTCTTACTATGAAATATAACTTGTGAGTGGTCGTTTATCAGTTTGTCTATACTGACTAGTCTATTTTATTTATATACAATGTGCTTCCTTATTAGCACCTAGGTCCACCAAGGGGTAGTGAAATACTGCTAGCACGGTTTTCGAGGGAAACTACTAGCTTACCGTAGATTGAAGGTCGGGCAGAGCCTACAAGACACTACTAAACACTAATGGGTGCTAATAAAAGGATGATAAGTATACACCTCAAATGTGTAGACCGGAGTTCCGAATCTTTTCCGGTGACTACAGGAGCTAGTGGTCAAGGACGATAAGGTACCAAAGACTCTAAATCCCTGTCGAAATTGTTCGCGGTTAGGGGTGACTTCTCATGCATGCCCACCCCCCCCCCCCCCCCCCCCCCCCACACAGACCCTTATTCTGACATGTGCCTATGAAAGCCGTCAGCGTTTTCACGTTAGTGTTGACCGGTCGTTGCTCGTCATTGATTGTACAAGCCATCTCTCATCAATTCGTTATGCCGGGCCCAAACTTGTCACCGATGAGGTTTAAGGTCCTGTCAGTGACATGGTATTCTATGAACATTTTCTGTCACACGAGTTTGTGGCGGTAGCTGCTGTTATTGTGACCACGAGGGGCCATCGGATGGCGACTCCCCGACTCCTCTGTCTCGCGTCATTGCCATATGCAAAATATTCTTTCCTGGACCCTTCCGTCGTTGTGTAAATTTTCTCCCGCCCCACCCTATCCCCACCACGCAAATAGAGCTTCTATGAAAACATCACATCCTCCCATGTAATGAATACATTGGCCACGTCAGCCACACAATGACGTAGATAGAGTCGTGAGACTTTGATTTCATGGGACACAGTCCTCACCATCACCACCAAAGACTGACAATGCTAAAGCTAATTGAATTGTACTCTGAGGCGTATTTTTTTGAAACGGAGGCAAAAACTTTTCCTCAATCTATTAATTAAGAAGAAGCGAATTGCCCAGTTAATTAATGAAAAACGGGCGAAAATCGTTACAACAAAACACATGCAGACTACTCTTGAAACATGCAACTCCCAGAACGCCTAGGCAGACTACCTAACTCTCTCAATCTGCTACAGCCGCAAACTCCAACACAAAGATAACCACATCGCAAGGGAAACCCATGAAAACACAAGAACATGGATCCCGAACACGACAACTTGAGAACAATCCATCAATCAGCTGCAGGCACCTTTCTTGCGGTGGCAATCTTGTTGTTTTTGGTTCTGAGATATTCCTTCACCTTCTTGATTTTTCCCGTCGTAGCCTTCTCCGTAAGGATGCTAGCAATCTCTCTGGCAGATCCAGGTCTAGCCGCCTCCAACCTGGCGAGCAGGTTGCAAAGCTCTTTTGCAAAGAGCATCTCAGAATCAGGAGCCAAAGCATTCGCTTCAATAACCTTGACACCACAGTCAACGAAGTCAATCGACTTGCTGGAAACTATCAGAGGTGGTGTGGAGTTTCCGATCCCTTTTTTGACACTCGGCAAAGGCCGAAGATGACGGCACAAACTCAGTTGGGCGTTTCCTGCTTGAGTAAAATTTCCAGGTTAGCAATCTTAGCTGAGGCAGCTTCACATGGCGATACCGGACTAATTTTGGCCGTGATGAGAACGCAACGTGCATTGTAATGGGAGAAAACATGCAAACCGCTTGGAAGTGTTCGAAAGTAGTCCCTTGTTTTGGCGTACGTCTCTTAAATCTGAGACGCAGGCTTTTTTCACTTAAGACGACGGCGACGGGCCAACAAATTGATCCACGTTCTAAACGGCGTTTAATTTCGAAGCGCTAATCCACGCCCCCTGTCTCATTATACTACATCGGTCTGCCGTGTCAGGTGCCGCATGTTCGGTCTGCACTGCTATCATGGATCACTCCAATGGAAAAACAAGTGACAAATATCAGGAGCTGTACGTACATGTACTCTACTAGCTCGAAAGCTGGAGCTGATAGTGTCCTGCAAAGAAAGGAGAGCAAACATTTGCCAATCAAGAAAAGATAATCTGTTGGCAGTCACACCGATCGAAGTTAATGTTGGTGCAGTCCCGGCTTGTGTTCTGCTACATCTTTCGTTTTATCGAGACTTCCACTTACACTGGTGGAAAACGGGCCATCGGTTCGGTCCTTTAGTCCTGGTTCCATTACGAACCCGGATTAATGGGGGCACTAGTTCCGGTTCAAATGGCTAGGACGCCAGCCAGCTTCAGTCCCGGTTCGAACGGGATCTTTAGTCCCGATTCGTGATAAGAACCGGTACTAAAGGGTCGCGGCAGGCGGCCGCAGAGGTGGGGCCAGCGCGAGCACACCGGTTCGTGATACGAACCGGTACTAAAGTGTTCCCTATATCATCTTTCATCCCCGAGCCGACCATGTCCATTTTTGAGCTCGAGTTCATCAACATTTTTCTCATCTGTTTCCTCTCCCGAGTTTGAGTTCGTCCCAATTTTTTTCCAACATTTGTCAAGATTGACGGCGCCTCATCTATCCAAGGGTTAGCAACTTCATTATTTCTTCCGGCGTTGCTACTTTAGCTCATTTCATTGCTAGTTTAGCTCATTTCATTTTTCTAATGCTAGCTAGGTGTTTGATGAAATGGCTAAGTTAGGGAGTTCATTTGTTTTATATGCAATTTGAGCTCAAATTAAAGTATGATTTATGGGTTTTAGTGTCGTCCCGTCCCGTCACCGGCACCACCTCGGTGAGCCTCTTGTTTTTCTCTGTTATTTAAAAAAAAATAGTTGTATGATTTAGATGCATAGTTATTACTTGTATAATTTTCTTACTTGTATGATTGTTTTTTATATGTATAGTGCCATGGTTTTGATATCCGTCTCCGTCGGCCCTCGTCCGGTCTACGATATACTTTTATAACTATTTATTTCATTTCGTGTTTATGACAATTATGCCGACCAACTTGACATAGATATTTTTACCTAGGAGGTAGTTGAACCGGAAATTCCAACCGACCCTCTTGTTGAGATGCTAAATTTATTTGAAAAAGAAAACAATGATTTGAAAGCAAAATTGAAAAGAAGTGAAGATCTTCGTCTCCAATGTCTAGAAGAGAAGATGAAATTGTAGTTCAAGCTTGCCGACGTCGTCGATGATCACCAGATCAAGATGGATGCAATGCGCTTGAAGATTAAAAAAAATAGAAAATATGCCATTAATCAAGAGGCTTGGTATCATTATGTTGTTGGTTAAGTAATTACCTTAGTTGCGATTTTGATCGCATTTGTTGTTGGATTTAAATTCTTTAGATAGTTGTATGTTAGTTTCAATGTATGCTTTATGAGAACTATGTATTACATTTGGTCACTACTCTACTTTGCTTTTAATGTGATGAACTTGTATTAATTAATTTGGTCATTTATCTATTCATGATGTAGTGTAATGGTTTTTGATATACTTATATAATGCAGATGAGCCGGCAATGGATGTACGGTGGCCGACGTTGTCCCGAGTTCATTAGTGGCATGCATGAATTTCTCCATGTGGCTGAGGCAAACAAGCGGGCGAATGGTTTTATTTGTTGTCCATGTAGTGCCTGTAAGAATACGAAGGATTACTCTACCTCAAAAACCCTTTACGTCCACCTATTGCAGTCCACCATATAGAAGAACCAAAATAACAAAAGCGATCAATGGACAACATAGGGTGGACAAATGAGGAACACTCTTGGGTACCATGGTAAAGTATTCATACTCAGGTGTTCACACCCTTCCTCAAATGGAAAAGATTTGACGAAATATGGAAAATATCTGATACATAGCCTTGGTGATTACATATTGACACTAGTACAGAACGACACATCGGAAACGGGCCAAAAAAACCATCGGCAACGGAGAAAGGGTCCGTGTCCCCGACCCTGTCACTGATGTGAAGAGCTCAATGGCAACGGAGGTGATAAACCGTTGCCCCTAACATGTGCAACGGTTGTTATATTTGATCGTCACTGATACGTTTCACATTAAACACGGAGTTTTTCAAATCACCGTTTCTAATAAGGGTTACAGGAAAACAAAAAAAAAACACGATGACAGGCTGTGCCGTCGATGGAGCCCCGCTCCATGCGACTAGACGGCCGCCCGGTCGTCACCGTATTCCTGTACGCCCTGCTTTACAAAAGTTCATCAGTGCGCGTGGCTGGAGCTCTGCTCCTATGTCTTCACGGCCGCTAGATGAACATCTACTGTCTTCATCCTGCTGCGCAAAATGTACTGCTCCTGGTGACGGCACCGTGTATGGAGCCTCGCTCCTAGGTCTTCACGCAGCAGCATCGTCACCAAGCATCCACCAAGCCCTTGACACAACGAATATTCTTTGTTGAAAACAGCAAACAAAGCTAATAAACAGAGCCAATAAGCAGTAAACAAAGCAAAATGTAGTGGGATAAGCAGCTAACAGAGCAAACGGGGCTAAATAAGTAGCTAACATAGCAAATACAAAGCTGAACAGAGCTAACTAACAGAATAAACCGAGCTAAATAAGTAGCTAACATAGCAAATACATAGCTAAACAGAGCTAACTAACAGAGCAAACGATCGAAATAATTAAGTAGCTAACAGAGCAAATACATAGCTAAACAGAGCTACAAAACAGAGCAAACGAATCTAAATAAATACTCTAACAGAGCAAATACATAGCTGAACAGAGCTAACTAACAGAGCAAACCGACCTAAATAATTAAGTAGCTAACAGAGCAAATACATAGCTAAACAGAGCTACAAAACAGAGCAAACCAAGTTAAATAAATACTCTAACAGAGCAAATACATAGCTGAACAGAGCTAACTAACAGAGCAAACCGATCTAAATAATTAAGTAGCTAACAGAGCAAATACATAGCTAAAAAGAGCTACAAAACAGAGCAAACGGAGCTAAATAAATAATCTAACAGAGCAAATACATAGTAAAAAGAGCGGTCATTTACCTTAGGCGAGGCGGGGTCGCTTTCCGTCGCGGATTGCGTCCCAGGCGTCGGCGCCTGAGCCACTGCCAGAGGAGACGTCAGAGGAGACCTCATCCTGCTCGAACACCGGAGCGTCCTCCTCCTCCTCCTCATCCTCCTCCTCCGCCGCCGCCACCGCTGCCGCATCTGGCCCAGGGCCCTGGCCAGGGAGAAGAGAGCGGTCTATGGCCGCCCGGAGCTACGTCTGGAACAACGCCTCCTCGGCGGCTTCTATCGCGTGCTCGGTGGCCGAGATGCGGATAGCTCTCTGCAACGCAGACGCCCGAATGACACCGTCGGCGCGCTCGCGCTCAAAGGCGGCGCGAGAGAGGAGGAGACTGACCTCCAGATCCTCGTCCTCATCGACGGCTCCGAATGAACTGGCGACCGCGGTCGCGGGGATCTCGCCCCAGTTGTAGGGGAGATCTGGGCCGCGCCTCGGAGGGTGGGAGGAGGAAGATGCTCCATCCTGACTTCCGTCGGCGCCGGAGGGGTTCGCCATCGATGGGTGAAGTAGGAGGAGAGCGTGTGCGTCTAGGATTAGGAACTGGGGAGAGTGAGAATGAGAGTGAGATACACTGGAGTGGGAGATATTAATACCAGCACCGCTTATGGGCCTTCACATGGGAACCGGAGATAGACCGATCTCCGTTTCTGATGTGATCATATAAGCAACGGAGATATTATTTCCTCCGTTGCCCATCCACATGTTTATGGAATGGTATTAAAATGTTCAAAGGTGTAGGATTAAAACCTATAACATACACACACAAAAAATTTGGTGTGTTCAGTTTTTAGCCATAATAATACATGCATTTCATGTCATCTAAAGGGAGAGAAAACATGTTATATAGTAGAGTATGTATTGTATTTAGTGTATGACATGGGTATGCCTATTGGGTACCCTACCATGAGGGTACCTGGTGCACGTATCGACTAGGCCCAACTATCAGAGCCTACATAAAGCCCATGAAGGGAGGCCCACGAAGATGGAGTATTGATGTCTACGTGTGCTTCTATTCTTGTAGACAGTGTTGGGCCTCCAAGAGCAGAGGTTTGTAGAACAGCAGCAAGTTTCCCTTAAGTGAATCACCCAAGGTTTATCGAACTCAGGGAGGTAGAGGTCAAAGATATTCCTCTCAAGCAACCCTACAATTAAGATACAAGAAGTCTCTTGTGTCCCCAACACACCTAATACACTTGTCAGATGTATAGGTGCACTAGTTCGGCGAAGAGATAGTGAAATACAAGTAATATGTATGATTATAAGTAGTAACTGCAATCTGAAATAAAGATGGCAGCACGCAAACATGTAGCAGAACTTGATGTAAACGGTGTTTCAATGCTTAGAAACAAGGCCTAGGGATCATACTTTCACTAGTGGACACTCTCAACAATGATCTCATAACTGAATAAATAAAAGCTACTCTTAAACACTCTCTTATTGGATAACAAACACCATTCATTGTGTAGGGCTACAAAAGCACACCTCAAGCCGGAGTAAACAAGCGCCACAACGTCATAAAGGAATCACACACGGTGCACACACTGTCACCTTTACACCGTGGAGAGTACCGGAGTTCATATTAAAGTAACCTCTGGAGTGCATAATAGATAAAGAGTAACATCTACATATTCAACTAGATTAGCACAACTGAACACAAGTAAATACTGCTCGGGATTATTCTCCTTCTTGATAACACAAGAGTACTACGTGTAGGGCTGCAAAAGCACTCCTCAAAGTCTGAGTAAACAAACACCACAGTTCCCAAGAACAAGCCATGATAGATATCTAAATTATTCATAGTCACACAAGTACCCACACTGTCACCTTGATACCGTGTTGTCACAATGACTCCAGAAACTAGACAAAATCACTTGAGTAGCATAAACATTATTAATGTATTCAGCGATACTAGCAATACACATGATCACATAAAGATCACACCATGGGAGAGAGAGATGAACCACATAGCTACCGGTAGAGCCCTCAGCCTCGGGGGAGAACTACTCCCTCCTCATCATGGGAGTCAGCAGCGGCGATGAAGATGGCGGTGGAGTCGATGGAGATGGCTCCGGGGGCAATTCCCCGTCCCGGCAGCGTGCCGGAACAGAGACTTCTGTCCCCCGAAACTTGATGTCGATGGCGGCGGCGCTGCGGAACTCTTCTGGAAATATGACTTGGTATTTTAGGGTTTTCGCGTCTGAGGCAATATATAGGCGAAGGGGCGATGTCGGTGGACCTCCGAGGGGCCCAAACCACCTCCCGGCGCGCCTGTGGGCCCAGCCGCGCGAGCACGTGGTTTGGAGGCCGTGGGCCTCCCCCTGGCTTGCCCTTCTGGCTCTGTGTGTCCCTCGGAAAAATAGGAGGTTTGGCTTTTGTTTCGTCGAATTCCGAGAATATTGCCCGAACAGCTTTTCTGGAACCAAAAACAGCAGAAAACAGGGAACTGGCACTGTGGCATCTTGTTAATAGGTTAGTCCCAGAAAATGTATAATAATGATATATAATGCATATAAAACATGTAGCAAATGGTATAATATAAGCATAGAACATCAGAAATTATGGATACGTTGGAGACGTATCAAGCATCCCAAGCTTAGTTCTACTCGTCCTCGAGTAGGTAAAACGATAACAACAAATAATTTCTGAGGAGACATGCTTTCGCACAATCTTGATCATAATATTGTAAGACATGTAAGCTGTGATCAAATCATTCAAGGCAAATGTATATAGTTGATATCAAAAGACAAACCAAGAGTCAAACAAGCTAAAAGTTTTCATGAACTATTGCTCAAAAGACATGAAACCGTACAAGGTTCATTAAAGATGATTTAAGTATCCAGCATAGACGTTCTATCCTTCAAACCAAGCATCAAGTAAATTTTCATAACATAGAAGGATTCAGCCAATTAAACATAAACATGAACGTCATGAATCAACTGTTTCGAAGTCTACTCAACCGGTGAGCGCAAGCATTTGGTATTGGCACCATGATGTTATGGCAAAGAGAACATTAATGGGAATTTGGAAGGCCAAAGGAAGAAAGTCTCACAAAGCTATAAGTGATCATTAGACAAGAGAAAGTCTTACAATCGAAGCTATGCAAGGAGTAGTGATTGCCATGCAACGGATGCACATAGAGCTATATGTGTATGAAAGCTCTCCAATGGAACTAGTGGGGGTGCATCCAACTTGGTTGCTCATGAAGACTAGAGCACTTTTGAGGAAGCTCATCATTGGAATATACAACCCAAGTTCTATAGTGTAAATTTCCCACATAGTTATACTAGTAGAACATGAAAACTCTCTCACATGGAGTATAGGTGCTAAACATGAGCACAAATGATGACTATGAATAATGCAGGTGCTAAAGTGAGCACAACTTTGATAAAGGATAGTAATGTTGCCCCCTTTTTCTTTATTCTTTTTATTCTTTTTTTTTCTTTTTTCTATTTTTTTTTTCTGTTTCACTTTTCGATGGCCTCCATGGCTCTTTTCAAGAAGGGGCAACAATCTAATATGATTACAACTTTTGGTACAAATAACTCGTAATGAACAAAACATGATGTATAAAACTGTATGCCTCTGCCAGTGTAGCAGGATGTGCAATGATCTAGCGTAACATGGGTAAACCACACATCAGCTATATAGAATCATGCAAAGCAATATATAAATGATAAATGACAACAAGTCATGTAATGTAAGATGGAAGTTGCATGGCAATATATCTCGGAACAGCTATGGAAATGCTGTGGTAGGTAGGTATGGTGGCTGTTTTGAGGAAGATGTATGGGTTTATGTGTAGGAGAATAAGAGGAAGTTCTCCCACGGGGTTGGATGTACTGGCGAAGTATGCACAACTCTCAATGTGAGCAGAAGGCAATGCATAGCACCGAAGAGGCTAGCAAATTTGGATGGTGGAAGTGCCAAAAACCGTAGCTTAACATTAGTCAAAATGAACTCACAAGTTTATTGCAAACAACTAGCAGGTTCAACATTAAGAGCATGATTAAAATTCACTCCAAGAAGGGCCGTTCACGGCGGTACAAGTACCCCGTTAGATCCCTTGACCTTCAGCACAACTTAGTTACTACAATGAACTTTCAGACATGGAAAGCTATCAAGTCCAACTACACCTTCAACTATTTTAGAGTTTGTAGTACGGTACAAGCTTAAAGACAACAATCCACTAATGATTTTAACTTAATTAACCAGCAAGCTTTACCATCTAAATATCTCAAAACATTTGCAAAGAATCAAGTTATCAAAGTTTCAATGATCTACAAGACTATGCAAGTTTTTCATCATACCACTACCACATGTAGCATTTCTTTTTCCAAGCAAACACCAATCAACTTATTTAAACATAAACTCTCCAAATGATAATATAATGCAGCAAGAGTGTTTATAAACACGTGCTAACAGCTCGAAGAGATGCATGAAAAACAGGAGCTAAAAGCACTGCAGTAGCTAGTTAAGAATACTCAACTAATATAAGTGAACAACATGAGTATTCAGATGAAAAAGCGGAGCGTGTCTCTCTCCAACACAAGGATTGCTAGGATCCGAATTTATTCAGGAAACAAAAACAAAACAAACAAAAAAAATAAAAGCACAGACTCTCCAAGTAAAGTACATAAGATGTGAAAGAATTAAAATATAGTTTAACTAGACATGACCTGATAAGTTGTTGATGAAGAAGGGGATGCCTTGGGCATCCCCAAGCTTAGACGCTTGAGTCTTCTTGAAATATGCAGGGATGAACCATGGGGGCATCCCAAGCTTAGGCTTTTCACTCTTCTTGATCATATAATATCATCCTTCTCTCTTAATCCTTGAAAACTTCCTTCACACCAAACTCGAAATAATTCTCATTACAGGGTTAGTGCATAATCAAAAATTCTCATATTCTGTGATGACACAATCATTATTAAAGCCTCTGGACATTAGCTACAGCCACCAAGCTTAGTGGAGCAAAGAAATCCACTTAAACATCGTAAAAGAGCGAATGCAAAACAAAAGGCAGAATCTGTCAAAAACAGAACAGTCTGTGAAGACGAATTTTTTCGAGGCACTTAAGTTGCTCAGATGGAACTGGTCCAATTTAATGAAAGTTGCGTACATATCTGAGGAAGATGCGTGATTTTTTTCAGAATTTTTCGAATTTTCTGCAAGGAGATGAGCTCAAAATCGTGACAGCTAAAAATCTGTCTCTGCGCAGAAATCCAAATCTAGCATCAACTTTCAATAAAAGACTTTACTTGGCACAACAATGCAATAAAATAAAGATACAAAGGAGTTGCTACAGAAGTAACAAGCACCTTGACTCAAAACAAAAAGAAAAGCAAAAATAACAGAAAATAAAAACAATGGGTTGTCTCACATAAGCGCTTTTCTTTAAAGCCTTTTAGCTAGGCATAGTGATTTTGATAATGCTCTCATATGTATAAGAGTTGAATATAAGAGAGCATCAAAAAGCAAATACCAAACACATTTAAGTTTAACCCACTTCCTATGCAAAGGAGTCTTGTAAGAAAATAAATCAATAAACATAAAGTGACTAGCATAGGAAGGCAAAACAAGTACAACTTCAAAAATTTCAACAAAAAGAGAGGAGACTTGATATTATTGAGATATATGAATCCATGTCTCCCTCTCTCATAATGACCAGTAGGTTTTAAAGTACCCATCAAATAAAAGAAAATCAAGAGAAGGCTCAAAACATTCATCATAAAGAGAAGAAATTTAGTAACATGAAGATTTCTATAACCATACTTTCCTCTCTCAAAATAATTATCAGTAGCATCATTAATAAACTCAACAATATAGCTATCACATAGAGCATTCTTATCATGATCCACATGCATAAAAGTATCATTACTCTCCACATAAGCATAATCAATTTTATTAGTAATAGTGAGAGTAAAACTATCACAACCATCATTGTATTCATCATAAATTGCAGGCATAGTATAATCATAATAAACTTTATCCTCCATAGTAGGTGGCACCAAAATACCACTATCATTATAATCATCATAAATTGGAGGCAAAGTATTATCAAAGAAAATTTTCTCCTCAAAACTTGGGGGACTGAAAATATCATATTCATCAAAACCAGCTTCCCCAAGCTTAGAGCTTTGCATAGCACTAGCAATAATGGTGTTCAAAACATTTATAGTAATAACATTGCTACCATCATGCAAATAATTTTCCATAGGTTTTTTAATTTCCTCTTCAAAAGCATCATGTCCTAATTCAAGATAAATTTCATAAAGCTCTCTAATTTTTTTGTTGTTTTCCATTAAGCCTAACTAGTTAAAATAAAAATAAGAGACAAAAAGATAAAATTGCAGAATCTAAAGGAGATACCTTCCAACGCTTACCTCCCCGGCAACGGCGCCAGAAAATAGCTTGATGTCTACGTGTGCTTCTATTCTTGTAGACAGTGTTGGGCCTCCAAGAGCAGAGGTTTGTAGAACAGCAGCAAGTTTCCCTTAAGTGAATCACCCAAGGTTTATCGAACTCGGGGAGGTAGAGGTCAAAATATTCCTCTCAAGCAACCCTGCAATTAAGATACAAGAAGTCTCTTGTGTCCCCAACACACCTAATACACTTGTCAGATGTATAGGTGCACTAGTTCGGCGAAGAGATAGTGAAATACAAGTAATATGGATGATTATAAGTAGTAACTGCAATCTGAAATAAAGATGGCAGCACGCAAACATGTAGCAGAACTTGATGTAAACGGTGTTTCAATGCTTAGAAACAAGGCCTAGGGATCATACTTTCACTAGTGGACACTCTCAACAATGATCTCATAACTGAATAAATAAAAGCTACTCTTAAACACTCTCTTGTTGGATAACAAACACCATTCATTTTGTAGGGCTACAAAAGCACACCTCAAGCGGAGTAAACAAGCGCCACAACGTCATAAAGGAATCACACACGGTGCACACACTGTCACCTTTACACCGTGGAGAGTACCGGAGTTCATATTAAAGTAACCTCTGGAGTGCATAATAGATAAAGAGTAACATCTACATATTCAACTAGATTAGCACAACTGAATACAAGTAAATACTGCTCGGGATTATTCTCCTTCTTGATAACAAGAGTACTACGTGTAGGGCTGCAAAAACACTCCTCAAAGTCTGAGTAAACAAACACCACGGTTCCCAAGAACAAGCCATGATAGATATCTAAATTATTCATAGAGTCACATAAGTACCCACACTGTCACCTTGATACCGTGTTGTCACAATGACTCCAGAAACTAGACAAAATCACTTGAGTAGCATAAACATATTAATGTATTCAGCGATACTAGCAATACACATGATCACATAAAGATCACACCATGGGAGAGAGAGATGAACCACATAGCTACCGGTAGAGCCCTCAGCCTCGGGGGAGAACTACTCCCTCCTCATCATGGGAGTCAGCAGCGGCGATGAAGATGGCGGTGGAGTCGATGGAGATGGCTCGGGGGCAATTCCCCGTCCCGGCAGCGTGCCGGAACAGAGACTTCTGTCCCCCGAAACTTGATGTCGATGGCGGCGGTGCTGCGGAACTCTTCTGGAAATATGACTTGGTATTTTAGGGTTTTCGCGTCTGAGGCAATATATAGGCGAAGGGGCGATGTCGGTGGACCTCCGAGGGGCCCAAACCACCTCCCGGCGCGCCTGTGGGCCCAGCCGCGCGAGCACGTGGTTTGGAGGCCGTGGGCCCCCCTGGCTTGCCCTTCTGGCTCCGTGTGTACCTCGGAAAAATAGGAGGTTTGGCTTTTGTTTCGTCGAATTCCGAGAATATTGCCCGAACAGCTTTTCTGGAACCAAAAACAGCAGAAAACAGGGAACTGGCACTGTGGCATCTTGTTAATAGGTTAGTCCCAGAAAATGTATAATAATGATATATAATGCATATAAAACATGTAGCAAATGGTATAATATAAGCATGGAACATCAGAAATTATGGATACGTTGGAGTCGTATCAAGTATCCTCCAAGTTTGGCGAAACAATAGTCGGTTTAGAGTTTCCTTACTTGTAAATCGAGTCGGTTACGAACACCCGAGACCCAGCCTATTATTTAAGGACTGGGAGGGCCATCGAACCAGACACGTACTTTCAGAGCCACCAAAACCCTAGCGAGATCGACATCTCGCCGGGACCTTGTAACCATCATATTCACAAAGCAATAACAGACAGGCAGGACGTAGGGGTGTTACCTCCACACGAGGGCCCTGAACCTGGGTAAAATCTTTGCCCTGCTTGTCAGCCGACGATACTTCCAGCTCTACCACGTTCTCTCCCCCATATTCATAACCTAGGGACCTTAACCATGGGTCTTGATGAGTCTACCCCTCGTCAAGTGGCGCCGTCTGTGGGAAAGAATAGCGCTGGACTCGAAGTTTCGCCGGTCCCAACAGCAAACGGCAAATCGCCGATCACACCAGCAAACGGCAACTCGCCGATCTCATCTGCAAACGGCAACTCGCCGGCCATGTCAGCAAACAGCAACTCGCCGATCCAGGCGACACACGGCGACTCGCCGATCCACTCGAAAAGCGGCAGCCTGCCCGCTTCACCTGCAAAAAGCGCATCTGCTCTTCCAATGAATTTCAATCCGCACTCGCCGGAGCTTCAGGAGGCGTTTTCCGGCCTTGAATCAGGTTTGAGTTTAACTGTTGGAGCATTCAATTTTTTCGTAAACAATCTTGGCACGCAGGACTCGACAGATCCGCAACAACTGGCGCTGGGCGCACTCGAGGCTCCGTCGACTGCGCTCGCCCCGTCGTCGATTCCTGAAGCCTGCTCGCCCGCAACAACCATGTCGACCGGCGAGATCGACAGGTTCATGATGACGGAACTCCAAGGCGAGGAGGCAGAATCAGCATACCGCACAAGCAACGTCGACTTCAACCTACCACTCGACGAGAGTTTCGACTGCGGGATCTCCCTCGATGACTTCTACGAGCCCGCGATTCATAACGACAGCAACGTCGACTCGGAGATCTTCACCAACACCAACCTCGACTCAGAAATCCATAATGGCTTCGCCAACACCGAGATGAGCATAGGCGATGAGCACATCGACAACGAGATTCGCCTCGAAGATCTACTCGATGAACACACTGGCTCTGACATGAGCCTCGACGGCGACGTCGAGTCCATGACTGGAATCGACAGCACATACACCTGTCCACGGGTCACGCCCCATCAGGTCTACGTGGCCTTCTCCGCAGAATCATCCGCAGACGCAGCCGCTCGCAGGCCTGCACAATTCCCATGCACGGTAACCATGCCGGATGGGGTCACAACCTTGACAATCACGGAGGAGATGGCAGCAAAAGCAGATAAAGTCATAAAGGAGTGCACAATGATGCCACCAAATTCCACCCCAGAGGAGATGTTGACCTTCCAGTACTTCAACTGGCAGGAGTCAATTCGACTGCAAAACTACCGAGCGACGCTCGAAGAGCGCAAAAGGCAAGCCAGCCTCTCGAGTGCCCGAAGAAGGGAGCAATCCCTCGGGTCCACAATGCAACCAACCCCACGACCTAGGTCGCGGTTGGCAAGCCTTCCAGAACATGAAAGGGTAGCAATCACCCGTAACCTGTCGTTCATGACAGAGGACGCTAACGGAATCCCAGTGCCCAAAACTGCTGCGGGTGCATTATTCTCCGTAGGTGCTTACCTCAAGGCAATGCAACCTCCGGCGAATGACCCTAACGCAGCCCTGCATCGCCAACAACTCAAATCGCTAGCTCTAGCGGCACAGGCTATACAGCCAGAAGACAAAACTCCAGCAAGGAATCGCGATCGCGACATAGTCGACTCACGACACGCAGCACATCATCGCAGTGGTCGCAGCCACCACTCGGATGAAGGAAGGAGAAGCACGCGCCGGCACAGGTCCAGCAGAAGCAGATCTCGAAGATCCTATAGCAGCGATTCATACTCTGATCGAACCAGAGCCATGCGGAGCATTGTGCTTCACTCGACGCATCCGTGAGACGCGGATGCCCAAAGGTTCAAGTTGACAGGCGAACAACCCAAGTACAACGGTCGCCAAGAACCTTCCGGGTGGCTAGAAGATTACAGACTCGCCGTGGCATGCCAGCGTGGCACGAACACCACGGCGATGCAGTACATACGACTCATGCTCGAAGGAACTGCCCGCGACTGGCTCAAGGCGCTCCCTCCATCATCATACGACTCGTGGGACGATTTCCGCAGAGACTTCATCAAAAACTTCGAGCCTCTATGTGAGCGCCCGAAGACATTCGAAGAATTAAGGGCATGCACTCAACGATCAGACGAGTCGTTGAGATCATACATACGGCGGTGGACCGAAATACGCAATTCGGTTGGCAAAGTGTCAGAAGACAGGGCCATGGATGCCTTCATACAAGGTCTCGCCAGGAAGGACTTCAAAGAGGCACTGGGTCGTGAAAAGCCAACCTCCCTGGCTGACCTCATCAAAGTTGCGACTGAGTGGGCAGATGGAGAGGATTCTGTACGCAGATCCCGTGCTTCCCCACCACGCGACAACTACGAAAGCGGCAGTCGAGGCCGCAGAGATTCATACAGAGAAGATCGCAGGCGCAAACGTTCCAAACGTCCTTACGACGATAACAGACCCGAGTTCATGGCGGCTGGATACACACAACCCGGGAGGACCAAGATAGAAGCAATCGACGCTCGGATGATCGACGGGACAGTCGAGATCGCGAGCAGCGGAGCGACAGCTACAAAAGGCAAGAATGGCGCAAACGCAGCGACGCAAAACCCGAGCGGTCATTCGAGGAAAAGATGGACGACTGGTGCAGATTCCACCTCTTCAAGGGGGACGACGGAAAACTACGCTCCAATCACACCCTAAGGAACTGCAGGGAATTCGACCAAATGGCGACTGACTACATGATACGACTCAAAAGGTACGGCCCAGCACCTGCTCAGCCCACGCCTGCACCCGCACCACAGCCGAACGCTGTGCCCGCTCTCATGGCGCCACAGCCGCCACCGCAACCACCACCACAGCCTGCTCCAGGCGCAAACCTCGCAGGTGCCATACAACCCGTACTACGGGCGGAAGATGATCAATATCCACAGCCCCACGGGCAGATGTACATGATACAAAAGGGTCGCCCCTCCAACAGGCAGCAAAAGCTAATCACTCGACAGGTGAACATGGCTGTCATGGCACCTCCTGCCATGCCCGAATTTCTGAAGGGATCGGAAACCATCATAAGCTTCAGTCGAGAGGATCATCCCCCAGCTGTAGTTCGACCAGGGCACGCGGCTCTGGTACTCGACGCGCAAATAGGAGGCTACGCCATGACCAAGGTCTTCATGGATGGAGGCAGCGGCATAAACATCATCTTCGCGGACACGCTCCGCAAAATGAACAGGTCAGTCGAAAACCTCCCAAAATCTTCAAATACCTTCCACGGTATGTTCCTGGCAAAGCAATTAGCCCAGAAGGCACCATACAACTCGACGTTACGTTCGGGGACAAAAGCCACTTCAGGACAGAGTCGATTGAGTTCGAGGTCGTCGACTGGAAATCACAATACCATGCTATTCTTGGTCGCCCGACGTTTGCTCGATTCATGGCGGTGCCACACTACGCGTACCTCACGCTGAAGATGCCAGGACCAAAGGGAGTCATCACTGTCCGTGGAAACTTTCAAAGGTCCGATGCTTGCGACCGCGAGTTCAGCAAAATCTCCGAGATGTTCGGGGTGGAAGAATCACTCGCCGACCTGGCGATTTCCAACGACCGCACACTCCTTCCGGAGCATAAGAAGTTGGCAGTCGACAGATCCTTCAATGCTACAAATGACACAAGGTCGCATCAGGTGCACCCGACCGATCCGTCCAAGACAGTCAACATATCTTCGAGCCTGCCTATCGCATAGGAAGGCGCGCTCGTCGAATTCCTCCGTGAGAACTGGGAAATATTTGCGTGGTGTCCAGCCGACATGCCAGGTATTCCCAGGGAATTCGCCGAGCACTCTCTCCAATTGTTTCCAGATGCAAAGCCAGTCAAGCAAACGATGCGTCGAATCTCCGGCCCAAAGCGAACCGCAGTCGAATCTGAAGTCGACCGGTTACTCGCAGCAGGATTCATTAGGGAAATCAAGAAATCACAATGGGTGGCCAACCCCGTACTCGTAGAGAAGAAGCATACAGACATCCTTCGGATGTGCGTGGACTTCACAGCGCTGAACAAGTGCTGTCCAAAGGATCACTTCCCGCTACCCCGAATCGACCAGATCGTCGACTCCACCGCCGGATGCGCACGACTCTCCTTTCTGGATGCTTACTCAGGTTATCACCAGATAAGGATGAAGCAAGAAGACGAAGAAAAAACGGCGTTCATAACCCCACTCGGGGTCTACTGCTACACAACTATGCCCTTTGGGCTCAAAAACGCGGGTGCAACATACCAGCGCATGATGCAGGACTGCCTCAAAAAGCAAATCGGACGCAACGTCCAGGTCTACGTGGATGACATTGTCATTACCACAAGGGAAGAACACACACTACTCGACGATTTGAGGGAGACGTTCGCAAACCTCAAACGCTTCCATATCAAGCTCAATCCTAAGAAGTGCACGTTCGGCGTTCCAGCCGGGCAGCTCCTAGGGTACCTAGTCTCTGCCCGTGGAATCGAAGCAGACCCGGAGAAAATACAGGCCATCCTCACAATGCAAAGGCCTTCAAAGCTTCACGATGTGCAGAAACTAGCAGGACGAGTAGCAGCGCTCAGTCGATTCATCAGCAAACTGGGTGAAAAGGCTCTACCATTCTATCGACTGATGAAGAAGGCGGACAAGTTCGAGTGGACGCCAGAAGCTGAAGCAGCCTTCACAGATCTCAAGCGGATCCTCACAAGCCCTCCGATCCTCGTCGCACCTAAGGAACGGGAACCACTCTACCTGTATGTCTCGGCTACAAACAGGGTGGTGAGCACCGTACTGGTAGTCGAACGCATGGAGGAGGGGCACATCCAAAGCATACAACGTCCAGTCTACTACCTGAGCGAGGTTCTCTCCATATCAAAACAGCGGTACCCGCACTATCAAAAGCTGGCATACGCTGTATTCATGTCCTCAAGGAAGTTGACACACTACTTCACCGAGCACCCGATCACCGTGGTAAGTAACTCAGCAATCGGTGATATCCTCACAAACCCCAATGCAACGGGTCGAGTCGCAAAATGGCTCATCGAGCTGGCTCCAAGAGACATCAAGTACGAGCACCCGAAGGCTATCAAAGCACAAGTCCTACCCGACTTCACAACCGAGTGGATAGAGGCCCAATTACCTGGAGCACCAGACGTGTCCAATTCCTGGACCATGTACTTCGATGGGTCCAAGAAACACGAAGGCGCAGGCGCAGGCGTCATCCTCATATCACCAAAAGGGGACAAGCTACGTTATGTTTTGCAGATGGGATTCAAACTACCCTCCAATAACGAGGCTGAATACGAGGCTCTGATCCATGGCATGCGGATGGCAAAAGCACTTGGGTGCACTCGATTGATGATCTACGGCGACTCCAATCTCGTGGTGCAGCAAACAATGAAGGCCTGCGACGCAATCGCGGACAACATGATCGCTTATCGCGACCTGTACAACACACTGGAGGGCAGCTTCGAGGGCTGTGAGTTGAGGCACATAGGAAGGGAAAGTAACGAAGAAGCAGACATGCTAGCCAATCTTGGCTCAACTGGCGCACAAATTCCACCTGGTGTCTTCCTCGAGCGCATCGAACACAGATCTATCAAGGAGAAACGAGAGCCTCCTCCGTCGACTACGCCAGCCAAAAGCAAAGCGCCCAGCACAGAGGACCCCCCAGTCGAGGTACTCCTCATTGAGCCAACTTGGACTCAACCTTTTCTGGCTTACATACTCCGCGGCGAGCTACCAGATGACATAACCGAGTCCCGACGCGTGACTCGAAGATCAAAAGCATACACCGTTATCAACGGCGAGTTATACAAGCGCAGCATATCAGGTATGTTCCAAAGATGCATCGCATTCGAAGATGGCCAAGCCATACTTCGAGATATTCATGCAGGTACCTGTGGGCATCACGCCAGCAGTCGATCACTCGTAGCCAAAGCCTTTCGCGCAGGGTTTTACTGGCCTACAGCACTCAAAGACGCGGAGGACATAGTCAAAAGGTGCGTCGGCTGCCAGAAATTCGCAACAAGGCCGCACGCACCCGCATCGGCGTTGAAGACTATACCGCTGGCCTGGCCTTTCGCCCAATGGGGGCTCGATATGGTTGGGCCACTCAAAAAATCATCGCATGGCGGGCATACTCACCTACTGGTGGCAGTCGACAAGTTCACAAAGTGGATCGAGGCGGTCCCCATCACAAATTCGACTGCTACTACGGCAGTCAACTTCATAAAGAGCATCATCTACCGCTTCGGTGTCCCAAACAGTATCATCACTGATAACGGCACAAACTTCACGGCTGAGGAGTTCAAAACCTTCTGCAAAGAGCAGGACATTACGCTCAACTACGCATCCGTGGCGCATCCACAATCCAATGGCCAAGTCGAAAAGGCCAATGGACTTGTGACGTGGGATCAAGAAGCGCCTCCTGGTGCCACTCAAAAGAGCTGCGGGTGCTTGGGTCGAAGAACTACCATCTGTGCTATGGAGCCTACGCACAACTCCCAACACTTCTACGCAGTTCACCCCATTCTTCATGGTCTATGGTGCAGAGGCAATTCTGCCATCAGATGTAAGGTTCAATGCGCCACGAGTTGAAGCATACAATGAAGACGCGGAAGAAGCACTCGAAGACGCAGTCGACTTGCTCGATGAGCGCGAGACACGGCCTTGGCCCGCACAGCTGTTTACCAGCAGGATCTTCGCAACTACCATAGCCGTCGACTGCGAACCAGGTCCTTCGTGTGGCGACCTGGTTCTTCGACTGAAGCAAAAGAAGGTGCACAAGCTCGCTTCCCCATGGGAGGTCCCTTCATCATCACGGAGGTCCTTGGTGGAGGCGCATATCGACTGAAGCACGCGAAGACAGGCGAACTCTCTCATAATCCTTGGAACGTTGCGCATCTGCGCCGTTTCTACGCATAAAGTGCTCACAGTCATACAATGTAATAGGCTATATGTCGGATGGCTGCAGGTTTCAGACGCGCTCTTTTCCTTACCAGGGTACCTAAGGGGACTGGAAGGTTTTTAATGAGGCGGCCTGCAGCCTAACATTCAAAAGAGGAATAAAATCAATGTTCCTTCGACTTCTTTGTGGCTACTACCCGCATAATTCATACCTTAACCGCACCCGAAACCCTCGGGGGCTGTGTTATCGATCAAATGAGCTCTCGCTCTTGCAGAAACACAATGCCTTAGCCGCACCCGAATGCTCGGGGGCTGCGTAACAAGGATCCAAACAAAGAACACAAAAACTCTGCAGCCGCACTCGAATACTCGGGGGCTGCACAGTCATTGGTTCACAACCAACACATATTTCACAAACCCCGCTCGACTGACTCGGGGGCTCGACAAAAAATCAAAGTATACAAACTATACAATATACAAAGAGTCAAAAATTACACTCGGGGGCTGCCCCCTATACAAAAATTGCACTCGCAAACTATTCTAATCCTCAGGCTCGTCCTTTACGGGCAGCTCGGGACCGCAAAGCTGTTCGCGAGTGCACTCGATTAGTGTCTCCGCAGCTTGGATCGTGTCATCCAGGTCTTTTTGTTCGAGAACCTCTCCGGCTGCAGGTGTCCGCAACACCAACCTTGGTTTTCGACTACGCATATACGCCATTGCAGCGTTGGCTCCAATCACAAGTCTCTGAGACAGCAACTCTCGAATGGGATTTGTTTGACGGAAGATGTTCAACAAAGCACGAATCCCTTGTGGTTGTGGCCCCGCAGGAAAAAGAGTCTCGTTCAGGCGAATAAACGCTGCCCGGCATAACTCCAGCAGTTCAGCACTTCGCCAGACGCGATCCTTCAGGGTGGCGAGTATGCGGGCATGGTACCTATCAAGCCAAAAGTGTTGACGCCCAGTCGTAGGGTCGTCAACCACGCTATCCAGACGCCCTTCCACGCGAATCTTTTCAGCCTGGAAGTTGTCGACAAAGCCTACAAACACGGGCGCACCAGTCAGATCAAAAGGAAAAGCTACGCAAAAAGCTTGTAAACAGAGCAAGACTCGAACTTACACTCGAGTTGCCTGTTCACAAGATCCATCTCCCCGAGCACATATTCCTCGCGTTGGGTGGCCAACGCGGGTCTCGCCCTCAATCGATTCAGCTCAGCCTGGGCGTCCTTCAGATCTTGCTCCATTCTCACAAATTTGGCCTTCATATACTCCATCACCTTGGCATCATTTACCACCTGACCCTGGGATCGGGTGGTGATTGGAGCCTGCGAGGAACTAGTCGCAGTAGCAGGTTCTCGTGACTGTTCAAAGAGCATAATCACAAACACAAAGTTTGTGTCAGAAGCTAAAACTCATGTCATAAGCATACAACTCTTCGAGTGAAAGACATTAGCAAAAGACTGTTTGCATAAACAAGGTAGCACAAACAAAGCGCAGACTCGCGCAGTTCAGAAGGTATCATTACAAGGCATAAAACAAAAGGGTACAGCTACCCTAAACCTAAGATTCGATTTCCTAAGCAGACGATTGGCAGTCTCGAGTGCCCGGCGCTCCATGGTGGTCATAAAAACCTCGGCCAGTCGCGCGGCGGCTCCGCTCACCCCCTTCAGAGAAATGGGCTTCCCATCTGGCTTCCGAGGGAACGCAGACAGTGCTGCCTCGTAGTCGCAATCTATCCCATGTCCCATAAGAAGCTTGATGGTGGACTCGGATCCGCGTACCGTGTTGGCGCGAGCGAAACCCGCCATGGTGGACGTCCCGGGGCCAAACACGTCGGCGAAGTCGTCCGCCGTCGACGGCACTACGCCAGTCGGGAACACCACCTTGTATACAGCGCCAAGTGTGCTCGTCGATTTGGCGAGTGCTTCTTTCGCCTGGTTGCATAGGCGCCTAAGCCGCCCACAGCCTGTTCCAGCGAAAGATCGTCACTCGCCACGTCCGCAGAGGCCGGTGCGCCAACAGCTTCTGCACAATTCAAAAAGGCAAAAGTCATTTCATGACACTCGACAGTTATATCATCATATCAAAAGGAGAAAAGATTACTCACCTCCCATGGCCTGCGCGAGTGCCGCGAGCTGGTCAGCATATCCTCGCTCGCGTGCAGCGGCTGAGTTGGTGGCGGCAGCCAGCTCTTTCTTCGACTCTTCGCGCTGCGCGGCGAGTGCATCTTCCAGCTCCTTCTTCTCGCCTGGCCCAGCAAAATCACGTGCATTCAATACTCGACAAAATCAAGCATTGCAAAAAGAAATTAGCAAAACAAAAGCAAAAGGAGAACTCACGACTGAGCCGCTCTAGCTCGGCGCGCATGGTATCCCTCTCCTGCTCCACCTGGACATAAGCCTTGGCAGAATCTGCCAAGGTGTGGTAGAAGGGCTGCAAGCACACGAATTCAGCAAAAATTCAAACTCTCACAGACCTACAACTAAACGGGTCAAGCAAAAAGCTACTTACGTGGTTCATCCACGGCTCAGGAGCCGCGACTGATGTCCCGACATCTGGAGTTGCCGCCTTGGCTGTCTCAACGACAGCGTCAGTGGCCATTGGCTGGGCAGCCTCGTTTCCAGTCGGTGCATAATTCGAGTGCTCCAGGGTTGGAACATTCTCGACTGGAGGAGTCCCAGGCTGATTGTTTTCAGCGCTGTGGGCAACACAACAAAACAAAAGGTGGTCAGCACAAATATGTGACAGCACAAAATTTCATATCATACTCAAAAAACACATACCTGTTCCTCATCTCCTCATCTTCGGAGTCGCCAAAAATTGGCCCCAAAGCTGGGGTACCACTCGACTGAAGAGGAAGAGTTGAGCTTGTTGAGCACGCACGCAAAGGAGCGGCTTGGAAAACAGGTGGTGAGCCTGATTCCTCGTCATCCTCCAAGCCCTGCCCCTCGCGGGTGAACTCACAGCAGAAGGCGCCTTCTTGGCCAGTCGACGCCGCTTCGGTGGCGCGGTATCGACTTCTTGGTCAGCGGTGGCCTTGTCTTCAGATTGGACCTCTTCTGCTGCTTCCTCCTCGACCTCCTCCACATGTGAAGTGGTGGCAGAAGGGATGGGCGACTGATCCCCTTTCGGGTCCACCACCTGTGCCTGGTTTCTTCAGTCTCGCCATTTTCAGGCAGAGGAGGAAGGGAGGCAGCAGTCGAGTGACCCTGCATAGCATACATCACAAATTGCAAAGTCAGAATCAAAAATCGCATATCGCAGAACATACGAGTGGCAAACTCTTCATTGCAAGCAGGCTATAACACATACATACCTCAAGCAAAGGGTTCTCCAACCCATATGGTCAACAGGGCAGTCGACGTTGCAAGTGTCGCTGTCGTCAGTTGGTGATGTGCCGCACATGCGTCAGCAGCTCATTCCTTGACAGCTCCTCTGGGTTCATCGGTGAGTCACCCGCGCCTCATACTCCCACATGGGGTGCGCTCGGGCACGGAGTGGCCACACCCGCCTCTTCACAAAGGTGGCGATCAAATGGATGCCTGTGACCTTGTCCAGCATGCCTCCGATCCGAGCCAGCAAAGGGCTTGCCTCCTCCATTTCTTCGGCTGAGAGTTGGTGATCCCACGCCTTGGTCCTGGTGAAAGCAGCAGTCGAGAAAGGGGCGGCTGCATCCTGCTCGACAGTCGCATAAAACCACCCCTTCCTCCAGCCTTGGCGGAGTCGACGGTCTTCAGGCGGAAGTAGCGGGTGTCGCTGCGCACCTGGATTCCACAGCCGCCAACGGGGTAGGTGCGACCACCTCCTCTGTTCGGCCGTACCATGAAGATGGCTTTCCACAGCGCCCAGCTGGGTGCGACGCCGAGGAAGCACTCGCACAGCGTGATGAAACACGCGATATGCATAATGCCATTTGGGGTGAGATCATGGATCTGCACCCCGTAGGCAAAAAGAAGACCACGAACGAAGTCGTGGAGGGGAAGCGAAAAGCCCCTAGGCAAAAACTCCGCAAAACAAACACGCTCGTTGGCGCGTGGTTCGGGGAGTACCTCCTTGGGCGACGGCGCGCGGACGGCGAGCTGCTCCGCGGGTGGCAGATACCCCTGCTCGCGGAACTTGACCAAATGGGCGTCCTTGATGGTGGACTTCGCCCAGTCCCCGCTGCCCTTCTTCAGCGCGGCGGACGCAGATGTACCCGCCACGGTCTTCTTGCCCTTGGCCGCATCGGTCGCGGCAGCGGCGGCGGCACCACGCTTGGAGCCTCCACCTTTCGCCATTGCAACGATGGATGAGGGTGGAGAAGAGAGCTTGGGCGCAGAGCAATGGAGGTGGGCGCGAGGAGGAAGATGAGACGAGGGGCGGCGCAAAGAGGCAAATGGCAAGTAAAAAATTCTGCCAGCGCTGTCTCCCTATTTACCACAGATCGCAAAACGATCGCAACCGTCAAAACAAAGGCATACGCTCCGCGCGAAATCTAGCCATACACGTGGCGGCCGCGGAGGGCAACCGTCGCGGCCACTCCGCCCACTACGCACGGAAACTAGGAAACCATCATCACGCCCCGTGAAAACCGCGCCAGAGCGGTCAAATCAAGTCCAAACGGCGCTATCTTGGTCAGCTCTGCAAAAATGGGCCACACAGAAGTGTCACGTCCCATCAGTCTTACCAGCACGCCACCGCTTGTCAGAGATGGCAGTCGCAAAATGCGTCATTGCTGACGTTATTCATATTGCACAACTGGCACAAAAGTCACTCGATGATTCATTCGAATGATGTCACACCATAAACTCGATGGGTTTTCCAGCAAAGGTCATAGATGCCAGTCGAAGGACTTTCGACTGCAACATCATACTCCCATCGGGAGCATATCAAAAATTTCTTTGACTAATATGTGCAGGGTAAAAGATTTTGAGATTATCCTCCATTGCAAGCAATAAAGCACAATCTCGGGGGCTACTCCCATCGGGAGCGCTGTCGCGCACCCGATAGAATATGGCAAAGTATCAGTCGACAAATATTCGACTCAGTTCATAAGCAAAATCATACTCGAAATATTCCCGAGTTGATCCGACGATCCTTGGATGCTGCATGCATAGTGCAAAGGTAAGACCCGCCGATCAGTCGAGCTGGGCTAAGGACCGCTCCAGCAGCGTTATCCTTAATGTTCCGTGTCAGCAGACATGATGAATAATCCCCGACGGACGCGTTGGGTAGATTCAAAATTATGCTGCAGTTCGATTCCGTAAGACCTCAACGGCCGTTTCGAGTCTGTCCAGTTTGTTCCAGATTCGAGTCCGGGGACTCGAGTTTGATTGAAAGCTAGTATGGTTTTGCCACAAATGGTAGTTAACTGGCCCCGATCCGTCGTGTGTGCCGGGCCTGCTAAGCTAATATCCCTTGACTATCATAAGCAAAAACTCATAGTCGATGAAACACTCGACATAGCCAACATGTGCTATTTCATAAGAATTCTAAATACAGATGCAAAAAATGTAACGTGCATGATGTATGAGTCCATGCCCGACTCTTCGAATCAGACAAGTACTCGGGGGCTACTGACATGGGTATGCCTATCGGGTACCCTACCATGAGGGTACCTGGTGCACGTATCGACTAGGCCCAACTATCAGAGCCTACATGAAGCCCATGAAGGGAGGCCCACGAAGATGGAGTATCCTCCAAGTTTGGCGAAACAATAGTCGGTTTAGAGTTTCCTTACTTGTAAATCGAGTCGGTTACGAACACCCGAGACCCAGCCTATTATTTAAGGACTGGGAGGGCCATCGAACCAGACCACGTACTTTCAGAGCCACCAAAACCCTAGCGAGATCGACATCTCGCCGGGACCCTTGTAACCATCATATTCACAAAGCAATAACAGACAGGCAGGACGTAGGGGTGTTACCTCCACACGAGGGCCCTGAACCTGGGTAAAATCTTTGCCCTGCTTGTCAGCCGACGATACTTCCAGCTCTACCACGTTCTCTCCCCCATATTCATAACCTAGGGACCTTAACCATGGGTCTTGATGAGTCTACCCCTCGTCAGTGTACATGCTCATAAAAAATATGGAGTGATCATCATCAAATAAAGAACATGTGATCAAAAGAAGATACTCATGTGATGATGAAAATTAAAATGTACTCCCCCGTTTCTAATTATAAGATGTTTTAGCCTTTTCTAGATTCATATGTATCTACATATATTTAGGCATGTTTTAGTGTGTATGTTCACTCATTTTAGTCTGCATCTAGTCAACATGTCAAATACCTAACACCCTCTTATGTTTAGGAACGATGGTAAGTATTATCTTTCTTGCCAAGATATCCTCTTTAATAACTAAGAGAAAGTAAACATCTTTTTTTTTGCGAAAAGGACCCTGCCATTAAAAGAAACAATGAGCCGTACAAACCAGCTCAACAAAAACGAAAAATACAACGAGATCCTTGAGATGCCCTTCGTCTTCAACCTCCAGACCGTGTCGACGGTGCGCCGCCGCTGCCGCTCCTCCCTGAGCCGGCCTGACATTGTTGGTTGCGGGCGGGAAGTCGCCGAACGGGTCAAGACGACCACATCTGTCCCGGTGCCGAAGAAGAAGGATGAACCGCCGATGAAGCTCCACGACAATCCGGAGATCGTTACCGCCAGAAAGAGCCCTCGAAAAACACACCACTCCCACAAGCTTCTCGACGTCGCCGCCGAGATGAGACTGAAGCCGGGGAGACCTTATTGAAAGAGACGCCGCCGCCGCCATCAGAGCGCCACCCAAACAAACCTTGACGTGAAAAACAGAAAACGGAGCCATCCCGTCGACGAGGGCCGAGATCCACAGCGTCTCCATGGTCCGAAGGCCACAAAGGCAGGGAGATCAGCGGCGGCGCCGACGAGAGGCTTAGGAAAACCTAATCTCCTCGCCTCGTGCGCCTAGTAAACATCTTTTCTTGATTATCTATTTCTTCCAACCCATCAATTATCATACATCTGTTTCAGAAACACGTCTACACAATTATAATATGTTTTAGATATTTCACTGTGGAATAATTATTTATACAACTTTTGTTTTTTTTTTGAATTACTTGTTTAAAAATTATGACCACTAAAAGGTGTATTTTTTGCAGCGGTTCAACGGATCCAACATTATCTAGAAAGAAATTATATTGTAGGCCCGACGCCAAATTTTAGATGGGAACACCAATTATTTTTTAACTAGTCGTCGACCGTGCATCCGCACGGGCTAGATAAGTTACATTTGATTCAATGCTTAGGGCAAGGGAAAACATAAATTATCTAAACTATTTTGTAATTAGGCAATTTCTCACCTGCCCATTCCTCTACATGTGTGCCTTTTATATCATGTACTATTGCTCCAGAATCTACGATTAATTGGAACTATTACACATCTTATATCAGTGAGCACACTTGTTTCAAATTAGCCCATGTTCACCGTTTCGTTTGTTTTATTCTCAATGATATCGTTCAACCCACGCAAAGTTAAAAAAAGTTCATTCCTTCATTTTCAAATTTGAGTATTGGTTCAGTACAGCTGTATGGTCTTGTGATATTATCAGGTTCGATAAGCACATTAGAATATTTAATCAGATATACACTATTTGGACCCTAAGAAAATATATATTATTTGTTCAAACAGATTCCAATAAGAGTCCAGGCTAACCTGGTGCTCAAATAATGCACTAACTGATCAGGTAGACCATCACATATTTATTTAAGATGCATAGCTGCACAGAATTCTTTTGTCATTATTTAAATGAAGAAACATCTGACGACTTTGAAACTGTTTTATATATGGTGATTGCTCGTAAGTGCACTTGGTAAGAGATGGTTCTCCATAACATCTCTGTTCCAAGAAATAAGGTTAAGTAATTTCCTCTTATTACATTGAAGGCCACTGCTGAACATGGTTAATTGTTTTTGGAAAAAAAATCGGCATGGAAGGTCAAATAATTATCAATATGCACTCTGCAGATACCCAGGAGCTGACAAAACTGAGAAGTAACCTTGCAAATACATATCATTAGAAAGAAATCCTCCCCCTTTTTCGTGAGGAGTTCATTTTTGGTGCATAGTTTATATGCTGTTTTGTAGGGTTTGGGCTTAACACCGGTGCGAACCTCTGCTCAAGATGGTTTCTCAAACAAAGGATATGCATGTTTTTGTGGTAACAAAATGTAAACTTTGTATAGATTATTCAATCTCCTGATTGTTCGGTTTGGCAAAGGCTTAAGAAATGCAGAAATAACTTCCTGTAGCTTTTTCCCCAGTTGGAAACTTTAGCTTCAAATAAATCATATGACCAAGTCAGTGAAATTTATGCGAGTTATTATTTAATATGAAAACTAAAAAGGACGAATATAACAATAATCTAGCTCAGCATGGCCCCATATGTTCACTTCATTTGATAATTAGGTGAATAGGACAGACCAAGCAATAAAAAATCAATTAATTCTAGAGAAAAATTATATCAACATGGGATATGAAACGTTCACATTACCGCTTTATTACCCTAGATGCGGAAAAAGTCTGTATTCAATGGAAGCAATGGAAAAGAGTCGAACCGAGCATGTATTGGGCTTGGACGCAATCTTTTCTTCTCCATCTGCATAGATCGACATTTTCATGGGCAAGAATATAATTTATTATGTCGAACAACCCATGCACAGATAAACAATTCTATTGCTTGCTTGTTCGTATATTAGAGAAAATACCGTATGCTCCCAAGGTAGTAGCATCACCTTCTAAAGTGTTATATTTGCATCCAACCACTATGTTTATTCTCTACTATGTTTAGGTAATTTTACTAATTGATATTCCACAATCCATGAGACAAAATGAAGTTCACTTGAAGAAACATAGACCAAATTATCTACGATAAATGGTGTTAGATGGACATTACCTGCCAAAAAATGAAACGCTATATTTCTTGTGGCAACCTCATGAAGCAAATACCTGAAGAGCTGCATTAAAATTCAGCCATTCACTCGTCACCTAACAGGAAATGGGCATACAGGAACATAAATTACTCAAGTAGGTTACTGATTGGTCGAGTAAATAAGCTCAGTTTTCCACCGTTAACCACCTCCGTACTGGTACCTGATATGCTAGCAAGTTTGGCGATGGTGATATTCTGTATTGTTTTCCTTTTGCGGCAATGGATCAACTTTGGTCATTATACTTCTTGTTCATTTCTTTCTAACAGAAGGAAAAATAGGAAAACAATGATACTATCCTGTGATGGAAGTAGTACAAATGCCTTCACACGCCTACATATGAGATCTTTGCATGTCAAAAAGATATAACTGTGCAAACAATGACATCAATCTGGGGAGATTTTTCTTGTTATCTTACCTTAATGGTATATCAAGAAATAATAGTTTTACCTTCAGAGTGACAAATGGCCTAGCCGAGCAAAATAAATTAAATAGCCATGCACAAAAGGACATGTTTATAATTTCAAACATGATATTTTTAAACATGTGAAAGCACTTAAGTAACTAAATATGGATATTAGAATTTATATCTTTATCCTAACTTTGCTGGTAGAAATTGTGTCCAATAAGTAGGATAGCTTCTTTGCATGATTTAAATTGATCTCTTGGATGTCATTTAGCCTATTGTTCACGTAAGTCATAGTATAAACAAATGATCGATCAAGAACAGAGTTCTACCTCCTCGTCGAACTTGGGCACGATCGCAGACGGATGCCGCATGACTGACCCCACGCTGGGCAACTTGGTCGTGAAGATGTGCGCGCAGGCTGATGGCGGTATCATGTAGGGAGGAGATAGTCTTTATCGCGGCAGGCAGCAACCACACAAAGAAGAAGCTGCTCCTTGAACGTGACTGGCCGCTGTGGAGACGTAGCAAGTGGCCACCTACAGAATATTTGATCAGGTAATCTCAAATATGATTGAAAAAATAGAAAGCGCAAGAAATTCCTCTTCTAGTGAACTTACTACCAGGCCATTAGAGACGCTTGATGCAATCCGATTAGCATTTCAAGATGGCTTCTTGCTTGCTGCTAGTAGATGCATGAACCGGGCAGCGCACCCTAGTGTGCAATATCGGCCATGCCAACATATATCATGCATGAAAGTTGAACATTGAATTGATGAGGGAATTAATCAGAAGTTTTGGAGTAGCTTCCGGACGGCCGGAGCTGATCGGAAAAGCCATACTGCTTACCGGTTGTAAAGCACCCTACTGATAGATTGATCTGAGCTGAGGCCATGCATGACGCCGCACGTATGCCTTGCATACAAATTGGTCGCTGCCGTCGGCCGGACGCGCATGGCTAGAGGCTGCCGCCGGCCGGACGCGCATAACACGAATTAATCTCAGTAGATGGGCATGGATGGCTGCCGGATGGAACTCATCATCGCCTGCAGCGGCAGGTCGTATGCGCCAGCGAGAGAGTGATTTCTTTTCCGGTCATCCAATTTGGAGAGTCGTACCCATGCAAAATAAAGAATTGGAGAGTCGTCACCGAACATCAGACAGGGAGAGGTGGAGGAGGACCGGCGCTAGGGTTTGCTTGACGACCGGCCGATGGGGGCATGAGCGACAGGGTAAGGGGATTATTCTTTTCGGCAGGAGAAGAAAATTCGGTAAGTAGGCATTCACGTGGGATAGAGAGCATGGACTCTATGAGATGTCATCTGACGGCTGTAGGTAATCAACAAACAAATCGTACGGATGGTTACGGTAATTTTCCTAGGATTAACGTGGAGCCTTGTACGGTGCCTCCAATTAGTAAATATAAGATGGAAATGCACCGAAAGTGTCCTCAGGGATGTCAGCACAAACCGTTTATATATACGATCCAAATCTATTGATAGGTAAGCAAGTAAGCAACGCTGAGCTGATCAACCAAACATTATACTAGCATTTAGCACGCACCCAGGAACGCACGCACCACGTTACAAGTTTACAATGTGCCATTGCTCGCAGCAGCAAGCACAACGTCACCACGTCCACGATGCTCTGCTCCAGCCACCCGTGCTGTATGACCGGCCAAAGCAAACCCGCGGTGACGACCACGGGGGCAGTGCGATCGCCGAGGTGGCCTCCATCGTGCGGCTCGCCGTGCCGATGGTCGGCGCGGGATTGCTCATGTACGCGCGCTCCCTTGTGTCCATGATCTTCCTTGGCCGGCTCGGCCGCCTGCCATTCGCCGGCGGCTCCCTCGCGCTCGGCTTCGCCAACATCACCGGCTACTCGGTGCTCTCCGGGATCGCCGCCGGCATGGACCCGGTGTGCGGCCAGGCGTTCGGCGCCGGCAGCAAGTCCGTGCTTGCTGCGGCCCTCCGTCACACCATCTCGCTGCTCCTGGCCGCGTCCGTCCCCGTCAGCTTGCTCTGGGTCGCCATGCACCGCGTACTCGTCGCCACCGGCCAGGACCCCGACATTTCCGCCGCCGCGTACGAGTTCATCCTGTGCTCGCTCCCGGATCTCCTCGTGCAGTCCTTCCTCCATCCGATCCGCGTGTACCTCCTGGCGCAGTCAATCACGCTCCCGATCACGTACGCTGCCGCCGCCGCGCTCCTGCTCCACGTCCCCGTGAACTTCCTCCTCGTGCACGGCCTCCGTCTCGGGATCCGCGGCGTCGCGCTGGGAGCCGTTTGCACCAACATAAACTTCCTGCTGTTCCTCGTAGCCTACATGCACTTCTCCGGGATAAGGCATGGCAATCGCGGCGGCGACTGCAAAGACGTATCATCACCGGCCGAGGACGAACATGTGCTGGAGTGGGGGCGCTTGCTGAGGCTCTCCGTGCACAGCTGCATGTCGGTGTGCTTGGAGTGGTGGTGGTACGAGATCATGGTGCTGCTCTGCGGCGTGCTGGCTGACCCGACGGCGGCGGTGGCGGCTATGGGGATACTGATACAGACCACATCCCTGGTGTACATCTTCCCGCACTCCCTCGGATGCGCCGTGTCCACACGCGTCGGGCACGAGCTCGGCGCCGGGAGACCGGAGCGTGCCCGTCTCGCGGCACACGTCGGCCTCATCTGCGGGGCCGCGCTTGGGCTCGTGGCGTGCGCGTTCGCTACGTCCGTGAGGGGCGTGTGGGCGCGGATGTTCACCGGGGACGCCGCCATCCTGCAGCTGGCGTCCGCCGCGCTGCCCATTCTCGGCGCCGCTGAGCTGGGCAACTGCCCTCAGACGGCGGGCTGTGGCGTGCTCCGAGGCAGCGCGCGGCCGGGGAAGGCCGCGAGGATCAACGTCACGGCGTTTTACGGCGTCGGCATGCCGGCCGCGCTGGCGCTGGCGTTCTGGCCAGCGCGGCTCGACTTTCGGGGCATGTGGGCCGGCATGCTGGCGGCGCAGCTCGTGTGCGCGGCGCTCATGCTGCGGACGGTGCAGCGCACGGACTGGGCAGAGCAGGCCATTCGCGCGCGCGAGCTGACCGGCGCCGAGGCCGGTGGCGACGTCAAAAGCGGCCATGCAGGCGCAGCCGAACTAAAGGCGGGCAACGGCTTGCTCGTGGTGACTGTGCTAAGTTGATCATGGAGTATTCTTGACTTCTAAAGCATATTTTTGTTTGTCGTTTCCCCTTTTTTATTTTTTGTCCATTGGGATTTTTAGGATTTGGAACAATGGAATCACTAATGCATCCCTCTTCTTACTCCATCGGTTCTAGATTATGCGTGAATGCGTCATTCTCGTTAAACTTTAAAAAGTTTGATTTTGGAAGGTTTCGAAAAAAACCACCCCCACCCCCGCGTCACCCTCCCTGGGCGACTCCGGGGGGAAACCCTAGAAGCGCCGCCGACAGGGCCCTCCCGCCCCTCCCCCCGCCTCACCGCCGCCGGAGGGGGCGCCGGCAAAGCCGGGCGCGCCCGAGGAAGGTGGCGACGGCGCAATTTTCTCCTGAGGCGCGGCTCGATCTGGGCCGAGACGACGGTGTTGTAGGACAGTTGATGGCGAGCTTGCGACGGTGGCGTCGCTAGAGCGTGGTGGCGCGGCTGGGCGCGGGCTGCGACGCGGTGGCTGCGGAGCACCGGCCGGCGATGCAGGGAAGGCCGGGCTCGATCTGGGCCGTGGCGGGCCGGGCGGGCCGACGTGATGGAGGTGCGGCGTGGCAGGACGACGGCGCCCGGTGCAGCAGAAGGTTGGCGGAGGCTCCGGCAGCGCGACTCCGGCGCGGAGTTCCTGGGAGCAGCGGACATGCGTGAAGGGCGGGCTGCTGGGTCGGGGGAGGTCGGAGGAAAATTCGGCCAGCGCACGCTCACGGGGAGGAGGAAGCTGGGGCGGCGGCCTCGGAACAGCGGCTGCGGCAAGGGCGTGGCTGGCAGGGCTTCTGCCGTGGCATGAGGATCCACGGTGGCTGAAGCATGAGGTGAAGATCGGAGAGTGGCGACGGGGATATGCTTCCAACCGGCTGCTCCCTGAGCTTCGCGGGCGGAGAGATTTCCGGGCGAAAGCTTGCACGGACTCTGGTCTGTGCCAACGACGGCGCCTTCGGGCGTCGTTCCCTTCTTGATCGCGTCGTTGTGGAATCTCGACCCGGTCCGACGCGTGTGGTTCCAAGACTCTCCGGTGAAAACCTAAGCCCCGTCGGGGGCGGGCAACGGTGACGGACGCGTCACTACCTTGTTGGAGGTGTCGTCTTGGAGTTATTGGCCCTCGCGGTGCGATGGCTTCGCGATGGATGGACAGGATAGCCCCATGGTCGGGGGAGGCGGATGCCAGGGCGGCGGCCCCGGATGGTGGTGGACGTCTAGGCGGCGGCCTCGGTCTCCCACGCTACGACGATTCTATGTGGCAGAGCCGTTGTTTAGCGTGGGTCTGGGTGGCGACCTGGATGAAGACTGCGCGGGCAGAGGGTTCGTCGACCCGACTGGATCGCCTTCGGGCAATGCGAAGGTCGATCTGGTTGCTACGTCGGGGCGGCGGCCCGGAACATGTTGGTTTTGGTGGCGATCTGGATAAAGACTGCGCGGCAGAGGGTTCGTCGACCATGACTGGATCGCTTTCGGGCAATGCGAATGTCGATCTGGTTGCTTCGCCGGGGCGGCGACCCTGGAACGGGTGGTGTGTGTTGTGGCGTTTGGTCGACTTGTGTCGTGTGGGCGGCGGGTCGTATCGTCTGTGCGGTTTTTTGGCTCTGTTTTCCTCATAAACAGGACATTGTACAGTCTGTATGATTTTTGGGCCAGGTTTCGCTTATAAACTGGGTCATCTCATCTATCTATTCGGGCACTGGATATCGACCACTTTGAGGTCAAAAAAAAAGTTTGATTTTGATTCAACCCAGATTGCAGGGAGCTACTACAATTGCTTGAGATCTTCGGGAGTGCATTTACTCAATCCCGTGTCTGTAAATAGGTCAGATATGGTACTTGTTTGAGTTTCGGAAAATTGAGAAAACTATTTGTATGCATATAGGCTAGCCTATTTGAAAATCACAAATGAAGTTATGAGTCTATTTGGTCAGATGTGACCGTTTGCGACCTATTTGAAAATCACAAATGAAGTTCTACTACGATTGCTAACTGTATTGTAACTTTTGTTGGATAAACTCATCTCGTGACATTCAGGTTCTTGTGTATCGGACTAGCCGGCGAGAGCGACGTCGGTTTTTTCGATGTTTTTTTTATACTTTTCTTCAACAATGAAAAAGACAATACTTCCGTCTACTTTCAAAAGAAACAAAACCTTTTCTTTACAAAATCTCAACGGATTAAGTTTGCACCCGATAGCTACATGCATTCAATTTTTACATACGTTTCAAGAAAAATTGGTACGAACCTGTGGCGTTTCCTGAGTTATCTCTAAGTTTTAGTAGTAAATTGTTTGAACAGATGATCATCTTGGGACAGATACAGACCACAACTTGAGGCACGATTAGATAGCCACGAACTTGAGTGACAATTTTGGGACAGGAAAGCTGTTTCAAATTCTGTACGTGAACCAGAAATTATTCAAGGTAAGGATATGAAGCTGGCTGCAATTAGTGGCACGTTACGTGATTATGTTTGAAAGTACAGTTTTGTTGGCGTAATATGGTCTTTGTGTGGCCTAACTTGCTTTAAAACCTACATAGAAGTACTGGTTATGCATTTGATTTCATTATTACCTAAGAATGATTTGGTAGACATCATCATTTTCATGGGCAACATAGTTTGATTTGTCGCGTTTAAAGCGTCTTGTGGCACATATGGTAATGCCACAAGCTTCCACGTCAATGATTAGCACTTGTCTAATTATAGGTAATCTCATGTTCTAAGCACATCATGAAATTGTGTTCATCCACGCATGATTAGCATTCAATAAAATATGTCTCTAAATCCGCATTCATATCAATATTGCTAATCCCATTTTCGAAGTGCATCCTGAATTTGTGTTCATCAATGGCCCCGCTCACCCACAATTACAGATCAAAAATATTGAACGGGTCAAAACCTTTTTCGGCAATAGTGAATGTCTCTATCGCTGATGTGATGGGTCAAAATCTATTCTACAAAGATAAATATTGTGAATTTAGATTGCACGAAAATAAAGGAGCAAGCGAAAGGATCACAAACGGCCTTGATAGAGAAGGCTAGGACACAAACTCCTTAGTTAGCAGGACCAATCTAGTTCTCCCTTAAGCGAGGATACAATGTACTCCCTCCGTATCAAAATATGACTTTCTAGCTATTCCACACACACATATATCTAGACATGTTTTAGTGCAAGGTCCATGTTAATATTACACTAAAACATATCTAGATACATGTATGTGAAATAGCTAAAAAGTCTTATATTTTGATACGGAGGGAGTACATTCGTAACCATGAATACGTAGATCTTCACACGCAGTAGGCGATGTCCGACCTTCACAGAACTTTTTGACTTCTTCACAACACATCACGGAGATTTCTAGTTGACACTCTCTACCCGGGTAAGAGGCGCACACCCCCAGGGATAAACTCTAGCACTTAGATCTTGAAGCCCTCACAACGAAATCACAATGATTGAATTCTCAAAGCACCATAGAAAAAATAAAACTAAAGATATGAGTGGAGGTATAGAGTTTGGCGAAAGAGAGAAAGAGAGGTGCAGGAGTTAATTCCCAAAAAAAAAAACCCACCAAAATTTAGCAGGAAGTTCAGAAATTCACTGGTCCATAGTAATTTCTCAAAAATCCACCACAATTGTGTTGGTTGCGTTCAAATAACACTGATGCTCGAGTTTGGCCGTGCTAAGCCGATTTTCTGACAGCGGGTCCCATTATCGGACTGATGTAGCAATGAGGCAATGTTACTTGTAGGCAGATCTAAAGTTAGGTTTTTTTTATAAACTTTCCTCCCTCTTTGAGCTGAGATCAACTTGTTTTTTTTCATTTCTTATTTTTTTAAATCCAACTTTTTATTTCCTGTTGCCCTCATAAACTTCGGGGACCAGGTCAAAATCAGGGCATGGCTGACAACAAGCACTGGGCGGGGCGGAGCGGCGCTGACCGCCGTTCAGAGACGGGGTAGGCCGAGCCGCGCGGCGGGCCACGCCGGCAACCACGACAGCTGCATCAGCCTCGATTCTACGATTCGCTCATGCAGCACCGCCATTGGCGCTGCCCACTTCGCATGATTCGGCGGCGTGATGGGGGCGGTGGCGTCCACGACCAGCGACCAGATAGCGAAGGCGACGGCGAATTTCATGGTGTAGAGCGCCAGCCCGAGCCCAGATCTGACGCCAGGGCGAGCCCTTGCGACGGGGCCCGGGCTGATCCATGTCGTGCACGTGGAGCATGGGCACCAGCACGCGTCTTGCCCATCGACGAGGGGACGGCGCATGGAGCACAGAAGGCTCCTACGCCGTGGACGGCTCGAAAAGGTCCCAAAACGCGCCAGAGCGTGTGACGGCGGCTCGGCGAGGTCACCGCCGTCCACGAGCTCATGCCCACGCAACCTGCTCTTGCACAACACGAGAGGGATCTGCGCCCTGGCCGACCACCGCCGCGCGGCGGGGACAAACGCGTGCGGGCATGGCGGCGGCGAGGACATCGACGGCGGTGGCGAAGACAGCCACATAGAAGAAGACAAGTCCATGTGAGTGGAAGAAAATCCCATATTTTGGTGGCAAATCCACGCCGAGGCGTACTGGCGCCTACCCCAGTCCAACCCAGCAGGATCACCCGCCCACCCTGCCATGCCTTGGCAAAACCTGCACAACCTTGGCCTCATCCCGATCAGAGGTAGGAAGGACAGAAGGAAGCCCCTCCCTGCTACCAACCCCATCACCTTTTGGGTATCTTAGGCACAACCGTTTGTGGTTGGACAGCTATTGCTTAGCCATAGTGATATCCCCTTGAACTATAAAAGGAGGACCAAGTCAGCCTTAGAGAGGACATATCATCTTGAGTAGAAAGCTAGAGAGGAAGAGAGACGAGCCCATATCAGATCTGGTCTCGCCGTACCTTTTTTCTCCTCGAGACACTGAGATCTAGAGTTCCTTGGGAACTCACTTCGTAGCTCAGAAACACTCACCATCATCTATCCAGACAAGCTGGAGTAGGGTATTACGCTTAACAACAGCCTGAATCTGGGTAGATCGTCTGTGTACTTTATTTTCTTGTTGTTCGGAAGCTCGCATGATCCTCCTAGCACCCCTATAACAAATCTCCGAAAGGGGTAGTCGTATCCCCGGTGTTTGTGGTCTAGGACACGACACAATGTTATTGCGGTTGTTGATGAGACCAGGAGGAACAATGAGAGGCGTCAAGTGGTAAATAGCTTGGGAGGTGAGAACCAATTTCACAAGAGTACCGCCCGGATAACTGTGGTGATGTATCTCCCTTGAGACGTGGGGACCTTGCCCGCACATCTTTCCTCAAGGTGTTGAAAGTCCACTCTTTGTATCCACCACAACTAGAGGGGGAGATCAAGGTATCTCACACAACTAGAGGGGGAGATCAAGGTATCTCAGCGGAAAAGTTGCTCGGACAACCGGAAGGCCGTCAAGAACGACGTCAAGATCAGGGAAAGCGAGCTTATCTAGAAGTTGGTGTAAAGGCCCATCACCTCACTGAATCCATGAAGGATCGCTGAAAGCTTTTGGATATCATTTTTAAAAGGCGCCACAAAATTGTCGCATCGTCGGCGTAGAGGGTTCCTTAAAATAGTGCCCCTCCCATGAATCTTATGAAGTTATGAATAGTAACTTGTATACCTTCGAGGCCAACACATATACGTGTTTATGTGTGACAAATGTGCAAATGTGCAGAAACCCCAAATACAAGTCCATAATATAACTTTAACACTTGGAAAGTAATGGCGTCAGAAAACAACACGGTCGTTAGCACCTGGCTGTAACAGCCCAAAGTTCGGAAACCTAAAAACCGAGTAAAATTTTCGCTTTTGTGTTGCATGCATCATGGCATCCATTTGAAATTGTTAAACAAAACAACATTTGGTTTCGCATCATTGCAAAGTAACATGCCAAACTTGCTACAACAAAATTTCACAACAATGAGGCACCCAAACTTGCAAAAACAATTACCTTGACATCTTATATTTGTCAAGAAGTTCCTAGAGCTCAAAACAATATTTTGTAATTGCTTTAAATATCCAAAAGAGCAACATTTTGAAATTAGCAAAAATGCCTTAAGTCAACCCTATTAACAAAAGTGGTCCAAATTATTTTATTTGGCAACACCAATTTTTGTGGTGCCTCTAAATGGTGTTGGGAGCCTCCCCAAATTTTCTCAAATTTTTATAAATTATTTTGGTGCCTAAATTAAATCAGGAAAGGTGGCTGGTTTTAAAAAGAAAGAGAAAAGGACCCGTTTGTAAATAGTGGAGGACCTATCCGTGATTGCTCCAAAGGTTCCAGGGGCGTTTTGCAAACTTGTTGTCTTCTCCGTCGCTGTAGCGACCGAGCCGCCGATGCTCGCGCCGCACCAGCTCCTCGAGCTCGCCATGGCCGGGCCCCCTTCCCCTCTGCTCTCCTCTGCAGGCGAGGAGCACCACGAGGTCCACTGCTCCCCTTATCCCCTCGCGCACCTGCCCCCCTCCTCCCCGTTTCCCTCTTCCCGCGAGCTCCGCACCATGGCCATGGCGGCCGTGCTCGTCGCCGTCGACTGAGGGCTTCCCGCGCCGAGCCACGACCACCAAGCGCTCCGCCGTGCCGTGCTCGTCGTCCCCGCCAGAGGAATCGAGCCCGGAAGCAGTCAATCACCGCCGCCGTTCGAATTCTTCCCCGCCTCCGACGCGGCTCCGCCGTGTGCTCCCCGCCGCCGTGGTCCACCTCCGGCCACCCCTTCCTCCCCATCGCGTCCGTGGTGAGTTCCTGCCCTTGCTGGACTCCCCCCATCTCCTCGCTCGTCGTAGCCACGCCGTGCCGCTCGCCGTACTGCCGCCGTCGCCGTAGCTCCTCGCATCGCGTTGGACGCCTCCGGTGCAAAAACCGGATTTTTCCGGAATCTAGACCGGTTTAACAAAAATGCTACTGGACTCGGATGTTTTAACCCGGTCTATAACCGGAATTGGACCGGAAATATTTCCGGATTGAATATTTTTCACCCGGTTCAAAACCCAGAAAATTCCGGAATAAATTCCGGATTTCAATACTGATTTTGAAAGTTCTATTTCCTTTCCACCCTTGTATCCCTAAACGATGTATATTATATATTGTTGTTATTAAATCATCGAAAGATCATATCCAAAAGGAAATTGTATAAAAATAATAATCTTTATCGGTGTATCCAAAAAATGCGTGTAATACACCAAAATGCACCGAAATTTGAGATTAAAACTTTAAGATAAATATTATGCATTTTGATCATAATTGAATTACGGTGTTTCTAGTAATAATAAAATCATAAGTTTAAAAAGAGAAAATTATAAAAATAATAACTTTTTACCGGAACCTCGGAAAAATGTGTTCGATATACCAAAATGTTCAGAAAAATATGAATCACCGAGAATCATCATCATCATGCATAATTGGTCACAATTACAATAATGTGCTCCAGTAGTAATTATAATCACTAAGTTTAACTATGGGGTTTCTTCCAAATTAGGCAATAGATATAACGGGGACCCCATTTAACTTGTTGCTCTTGTTCAATGCTTATAGGGTGCATTTAAAATGTCATATCATCATCTTTGTATGCTTTGCACAAATGCCATGTGTTGATTGTTGTTTTTACTTTCCGGTGTTGTTTGCTCTCCGGTAGATCACGAGTTCGGAGTTGAGCATCATTACTCCGACGAGCAGTTTGACTCCTCCGCTCAACAAGGGAAGCGTAATCCCCCCTCTGAGCATATCTTATCCTATGTTTCCGCAAATATTTTCTCCACTATAATATTGCATGCGGTTCCAAATGTCAATTTTATTGAATTAGAGTATCCTATAGTTGCATTAAGATTCCGATGCCAATACCTGTTCCCCTCCTATTATCCATAGGTTTGTATTGTTGGCCGAGATACCTTCTATGCTATGTTGATGCTTAGTTAATTGCATAGCTATACGATGGATGGTTTGTGTTGGAAACAGGTGATGAAATAAATGGTTGATGGTGGAGGAATTGTGGAGATGGATAATAAAATGCTAAAAGGTGGGGATGAGAGGCCACTGTGGTTGTGGTGCTTTGTCTCGTTCCCTTCGCCTAGGTGTGAGTTCTGTACCTCTTGAACCAAGACTGAGCGTGCAACCATGCGTGAGGCCTATGCATTCGCAGTGCAGGAACCCTCATAGACTAAATAACTCGAGCGGGGCTAGCCAGGGTCCTCTAGTTCGGGCTTCCATTTGCGCGTGCGTGATGATGGTGGGATGAACTGAGATGAGGATTGTGGTGTTAGGAAAATGAGTGGCCACGGGGCACGGTGTCGATGATCCGTGCTTCGTCCTCACTGATGATCCTGGGTTAGTCCTTAACGAGGGAGAAGTCGACACCGCTCCCACCCAGCCGGCTTTCCATGGAAGAGAGCTAATTGTACAGGTAATGGGCCGGACGGTACGCGTGGCGAAGGAGCTGGGGCCCCTCGGGACTCCGGGGACTTCCACTTTGTACACCCCTGCAGGGATAAATCTTTTCGAAAAGCCGTGTCCGCGGTTATGGACGACTTGGGAATGGACGATGATCATAGAATAACTTTAACGGAATGATTAAAAACTGGGTACTAGAGGTACCACTTCAAGATTGCAAGGTGAGCTTCCTCGAGGGTGATTCGGGGAGGTGCCTTTAATGAACAGGTACAGTGGTTGATGTTGGTTGATGTTGAGAAAGGTGATAAAGGAAAGAGTTACTTCTTACCCCTTTTCAAAATAATCTGATTAGTCGATGCCACGGAGTTATGTCTTTTTAAAATAAAATTCAGCTTTATGCAAAACAGCCATAAAACCTTGAAAGCCAAACATCGAGCTAATGCTCTATATATAATCTTGCGAGTTCGTCGAACTCAACGTCGTTTGTTTTGTTTCAGAGGAGGACTTCACCGCCCTCGAAGGTGGGTTCTTTGTGGACGTCGACGAGTAGTCTGGGGTTCCCAGGTGGCAGCTTGGGACATCCCGGAACAGCTGGCACTGGATGATTATGTGTAGGCCTCTTAGGCCATAATTTGGTTCTTATTGTTTAGAACAACACACTTCGCTTCCGCATGTTGTACTGTTGGGTCTGTGACCTCTGGTTGTCGTTTGCTATCTTTCTCTATTATAAGAGTTGAACTATATTGATTTGTGTCGTAGAGTCTGTGATGTGCCAGTTGTTCCACAATTCTTGATCTCTCTATTATGCTTTGATAGTGTGTCTGGTGGTGTCGGATAACCGGAGACACAGTATCACTGTATAGCAGTCGGGTCGGGACGCCACAAGTTGGTATCAGAGCAGTACTGCCTGTAGGAAACCCTTCTACCGGTCGACGTTGAGTCTAGTGTTGGTGAAAATATTTTAACCTAAAAATGAGTTGTGAAAACCATCTTAGGATTCTTTTTACTCCTCATCTGGTTACCCTCTAATCTCGGAGCAATCTTACCTCGATTTGAGTTAAAAGTTTTGCTTCCCGTCTGTTAATTCAAAATTAGGAGAAACGTGGGTGGGTTCGACCTTTAGTGTTATGTGTCCAGTTGCTCCCGCTGCGTTGTCAATCCCAAATCAACTCAGATGTTTCTACCGAGTCTAATCAATTGTTCCTTTCTTCGGGTTTTAGCCCAAGGTCTTGAACCGAAGGTCCCGGATTGTGCTGTGATTCTGGCATGATGAATTGTGTGGGTTGCTACCCATGTGATTGTTATGCTATTTATGATTCTCGGCGCATGAAGCTGACCTTTAACCCAAGTCCTTTATGTGGTCTGTGTGGTAAATGGTTGAACCTTAATTTTCCACACCGCGGATGGCTATGTAACTTTAACTCTGCCATAACTGGAGATTCTGTCTTGGAATCATCTGGGTTATGACCAGAATTCTCTTAACGAATCTCCCAGCTATGTTTGTGACTCTGCTGCATCTCTCCCTTTTGGGGCATGGTTATCACAATTGAGTAATAACCGGTGCATCTTCAACATCCTAGGATTCTCCTGAGCATGTTTCTTACTCCGATCTGCTTTCCAACCTTTGTCTGTCAGTTGACAGTAAAGTTTTATCGTGCGTTGGTATGTTCCGCTGCAAGTCACCCTGTTGATCCGTCAAGACTTTCCACTTCATCTTGTTATGAGAACCAACTCCAGTACCTTGTCCATTTCTCGGACCTGGTCAAAGAATTGTAATCTGCAGAATAAGGGCCTTGTTTAGCTTTTGTTCTGCTCCACCTTAGAGTGTCACACTCTTTGATATCAGGGTATCGAGCTAAGTATCATGATCCTCTTGATGAAGTGATGCTCTTACACTTTGTTACTCTCCGATTTCCGAGTGACCTGTTACTCGAGAAGGATAAGACGTGAGTAATGATGTAACTATCGGATATTCTTAGCAGTTCTTACTGTGCGGAAATCCAGGGATATCCATTGCCCTCCTTAGGATGATTGGTTAGCCGATCAATAAGCTGAGTTTGACAGTGCTACCGAGTCCGTTGGCTCTAATGTACTCCCTCGGTCAAAGAGCTAGGTTCGTGCCGAAAGGCATGATCCTCTCCTGAACTCAAGATCCACCGGTATATCGTGATATCCTATATGTGGATCGTGATATTCTGGAGGTCTTTCCAGAAGTATCGCCAGGTTGTCACCTGATCTTGATGTTGAGCTTATGAGTAAGCTGGTTCTCTAAACAACTCCCTTCTCCAAGAAAATCGTGCTGGATGTCCAGAATTATTCGGTCGAGCTTAAACAACTTGGAGGAGTTAAAAGACCAAAGCTCTATCTGATATAGTTCAGTTCCAAAGGGATGTCTAGTCTGTCAGTGTCGAAGAAAGGTGGTATCTCCTTTGTGGATATGCTATCCTACAAATCTTTGATTTGAATTGGGCTATCGTCAAATCAAACTCAGACCGACCGACCTGAAATGTGTTAGTCTGACCAATACTAATGCCTCGTTCTGGTGAAATATGAGTCTACCGTCTTGGAGTATATGGATAAGTTTGTGGTTGAGCCCATCAACTACCTTCTTATTTTCTCCATGTTTGTGGAGATTTATATTGGATATTGCGCGTTAGCATTGGAAAATTGTTGGAACTAACTTTGTGTCTTCACAAGGTATGTGTTCGGAAGATTAGAAGTGACTTTCCTTGGTTCACGTGCAATTGCCGAAAGATGTCGCCGTGGATCTGAGTGAATTGTCTGGTTTCCTCCGAATCATTTCAACTCGATCCTGCACGTGTAGAACACTCTCGGAATGGTATGTTGTTACCTCTATTCCTTGAGAAATTTCATCTATGCATCCAGGCCACTCCTTAAATTGTTCCAGGAAGAGAGGAAGTCTGAGAACTTCCTCATCTTCTATGGTGTTTCCCATCAAGAACTCAATCGTGAACCGCTGCAAGAGATTCAATTAGGGCAGCTGTCTCCTGACAAGTTGCTAATCCGCGGTTCCGTAATCTCGTTCCTCCTTGGGAGTTAGACCTTATAGTCCGACTCTTGGGGTCTTAGCAATTGTAATCCGTTGGTATGCATTGCAAACCTTCCTATTCCTACCGGTGCTGAGTCTGAAGTATCTCTACACACCTGCCCAGATTTGACTCTCAACCAGAAATGATAGTTGGTGATCCTCAAGAAGCTGGTTCCCGACGTCTAGAAAATCAAGAAGTTTTTCCCGATACTAACGTTCCCGGGGTTTTTAAAGTGCTCTCGGTCTAGCTTTTCGATCCTTCTCCAGTGATCTGAAATGCTCCTCCGTGAGGAAAGTTCTACTCAAGCCGACTAGTATAAGTTATCTCTTCATCTGTTGGAAGCTTGTTTCGACACTCTCCCTCGGAAATCAAAGGCCTTGTGCAAAGTTCATATTCTGAATCCTTTGAGAAACAGTGGTCGACCAACTGGAAACTTCTTGTCAATCCTCCGTCACCCACTCGTGTCTCCTAACTGTCACTTCATGGGATGCTTGAAATCCCATTCTAAGATTCTACTAGGAGGTACTTGATCGTGTAGATTCACCAAGATCCATCCTTCCGGTGAGGTTTCCTTCTTTTCTATGGTGTACGTGATAGTGACCTCAAAGTGAAGCCGAAGAAGATCTTCAGGATGCCCTCGGTCAACCTCCTCAAGAAAGAAGCTACTTGAAGCAAGAAGATCGTGTAGTACCGTCGTAACCTTTCCCTCTTTCCTACTCTAAGAATCTCGGGGCGAGATTCCTGTAAGGAGGGTAGAGTTGTAACAGCCCAAAGTTCGGAAACCTAAAAAAACCGAGTAAAATTTTCGCTTTTGTGTTGCATGCATCATGGCATCCATTTGAAATTGTTAAACAAAACAACATTTGGTTTCGCATCATTGCAAAGTAACATGCCAAACTTGCTACAACAAAATTTCACAACAATGAGGCACCCAAACTTGCAAAAACAATTACCTTGACATCTTATATTTGTCAAGGAAGTTCCTAGAGCTCAAAACAATATTTTGTAATTGCTTTAAATATCCAAAAGAGCAACATTTTGAAATTAGCAAAAATGCCTTAAGTCAACCTATTAACAAAAGTGGTCCAAATTATTTTATTTGGCAACACCAATTTTTGTGGTGCCTCTAAATGGTGTTGGGAGCCTCCCCAAATTTTCTCAAATTTTTATAAATTATTTTGGTGCCTAAATTAAATCAGGAAAGGTGGCTGGTTTTAAAAAGAAAGAGAAAAGGACCCGTTTGTAAATAGTGGAGGACCTATCCGTGATTGCTCCAAAGGTTCCAGGGGCGTTTTGCAAACTTGCTGTCTTCTCCGTCGCTGTAGCGACCGAGCCGACGATGCTCGCGCCGCACCAGCTCCTCGAGCTCGCCATGGCCAGGCCCCCTTCCCCTCTGCTCTCCTCTGCAGGCGAGGAGCACCACGAGGTCCACTGCTCCCCTTATCCCCTCGCGCACCTGCCCCCTCCTCCCCGTTTCCCTCTTCCCGCGAGCTCCGCACCATGGCCATGGCGGCCGTGCTCGTCGCCGTCGACTGAGGGCTTCCCGCGCCGAGCCACGACCACCAAGCGCTCCGCCGTGCCGTGCTCGTCGTCCCCGCCAGAGGAATCGAGCCCGGAAGCAGTCAATCACCGCCGCCGTTCGAATTCTTCCCCGCCTCCGACGCGGCTCCGCCGTGTGCTCCCCGCCGCCATGGTCCACCTCCGGCCACCCCTTCCTCCCCATCGCGTCCGTGGTGAGTTCCTGCCCTTGCTGGACTCCCCCCATCTCCTCGCTCGTCGTAGCCACGCCGTGCCGCTCGCCGTACTGCCGCCGTCGCTGTAGCTCCTCGCATCGCGTTGGACGCCTCCGGTGCAAAAACCGGATTTTTCCGGAATCTAGACCGGTTTAACAAAAATGCTACTGGACTCGGATGTTTTAACCCGGTCCATAACCGGAATTGGACCGGAAATATTTCCGGATTGAATATTTTTCACCCGGTTCAAAACCCAGAAAATTCCAGAATAAATTCCGGATTTCAATACTGATTTTGAAAGTTCTATTTCCTTTCCACCCTTGTATCCCTAAACGATGTATATTATATATTGTTGTTATTAAATCATCGAAAGATCATATCCAAAAGGAAATTGTATAAAAATAATAATCTTTATCGGTGTATCCGAAAAATGCGTGTAATACACCAAAATGCACCGAAATTTGAGATTAAAACTTTAAGATAAATATTATGCATTTTGATCATAATTGAATTACGGTGTTTCTAGTAATAATAAAATCATAAGTTTAAAAAGCGAAAATTATAAAAATAATAACTTTTTACCGGAACCTCGGAAAAATGTGTTCGATATACCAAAATGTTCAGAAAAATATGAATCACCGAGAATCATCATCATCATGCATAATTGGTCACAATTACAATAATGTGCTCCAGTAGTAATTATAATCACTAAGTTTAACTATGGGGTTTCTTCCAAATTAAGCAATAGATATAACGGGGACCCCATTTGACTTGTTGCTCTTGTTCAATGCTTATAGGGTGCATTTAAAATGTCATATCATCATCTTTGTATGCTTTGCACAAATGCCATGTGTTGATTGTTGTTTTTGCTTTCCGGTGTTGTTTGCTCTCCGGTAGATCACGAGTTCGGAGTTGAGCATCATTACTCCGACGAGCAGTTTGACTCCTCCGCTCAACAAGGCAAGCGTAATCCCCCCTCTGAGCATATCTTATCCTATGTTTCCGCAAATATTTTCTCCACTATAATATTGCATGCGGTTCTAAATGTCAATTTTATTGGATTATAGTATCCTATAGTTGCATTAAGATTCCGATGCCAATACCTGTTCCCCTCCTATTATCCATAGGTTTGTATTGTTGGCCGAGATACCTTCTATGCTATGTTGATGCTTAGCCATGCTTAGTTAATTGCATAGCTATACGATGGATGGTTTGTGTTGGAAACAGGTGATGAAATAAATGGTTGATGGTGGAGGAATTGTGGAGATGGATAATAAAATGCTAAAAGGTGGGGATGAGAGGCCACTGTGGTTGTGGTGCTTTGTCTCGTTCCCGTCGCCTAGGTGCGAGTTCTGTACCTCTTGAACCAAGACTGAGCGTGCAACCATGCGTGAGGCCTATGCATTCGCAGTGCAGGAACCCTCATAGACTAAATAACTCGAGCGGGGCTAGCCAGGGTCCTCTAGTTCGGGCTTCCATTTGCGCGTGCGTGATGATGGTGGGATGAACTGAGATGAGGATTGTGGTGTTAGGAAAATGAGTGACCACGGGGCACGGTGTCGATGATCCGTGCTTCGTCCTCACTGATGATCCTGGGTTAGTCCTTAACGAGGGAGAAGTCGACACCGCTCCCACCCAGCCGGCTTTCCATGGAAGAGAGCTAATTGTACAGGTAATGGGCCGGACGGTACGCGTGGCGAAGGAGCTGGGGCCCCTCGGGACTCCGGGGACTTCCACTTTGTACACCCCTACAGGGATAAATCTTTTCGAAAAGCCGTGTCCGCGGTTATGGACGACTTGGGAATGGACGATGATCATAGAATAACTTTAACGGAATGATTAAAAACTGGGTACTAGAGGTACCACTTCAAGATTGTAAGGTGAGCTTCCTCGAGGGTTGTTCGGGGAGGTGCCTTTAATGAACAGGTACAGTGGTTGATGTTGGTTGATGTTGAGAAAGGTGATAAAGGAAAGAGTTACTTCTTACCCCTTTTCAAAATAATCTGATTAGTCGATGCCACGGAGTTATGTCTTTTTAAAATAAAATTCAGCTTTATGAAAAACAGCCATAAAACCTTGAAAGCCAAACATCGAGCTAACGCTCTATATATAATCTTGCGAGTTCGTCGAACTCAACGTCGTTTGTTTTGTTTCAGAGGAGGACTTCACCGCCCTCGAAGGTGGGTTCTTTGTGGACGTCGACGAGTAGTCTGGGGTTCCCAGGTGGCAGCTTGGGACATCCCGGAACAGCTGGCGCTGGATGATTATGTGTAGGCCTCTTAGGCCATAATTTGGTTCTTATTGTTTAGAACAACACACTTCGCTTCCGCATGTTGTACTGTTGGGTCTGTGACCTCTGGTTGTCGTTTGCTATCTTTCTCTATTATAAGAGTTGAACTATATTGATTTGTGTCGTAGAGTCTGTGATGTGCCAGTTGTTCCACAAGTCTTGATCTCTCTATTATGCTTTGATAGTGTGTCTGGTGGTGTCGGATAACCGGAGACACAGTATCACTGTATAGCAGTCGGGTCGGGGCGCCACACTGGCCAGCCAAGATCTGAGAGCATCTCCACCGGGGGCCTCCAATTGACCCTCCAAAGGCCCATTGGGGGTCCGGACGCCAAAATCGGACACCAGCGGCACCCTCCAAAGGGTCGGGCCGAGAAAAATCGTGTTCGGCAACCCCGAAAGGGCCCCCAAGTTTGGAGGCCCTCTTTGGGGTGCCGGACATGGGGCAGACATGCCCTCCGACAGGGGTGGCCCGCCCGTCATACACACAGCACGGGCGCCCTTGGTAATTAGGGTTGTGCAGGAGGCCGTTCCGCCCACGTTAATGGCGAGGCGACGAGACGGCGGCACGCCTGTCAGCGTGCGCCACAATAACGCCGCGCCCGTTCCCCTGGCGGGCACAGAGCGAAGCGACGCGTCGCAATAACGCCGCGCCTGTTCCCATGGCGCATACGGAAGCGACGCCACGAGCGCCGTCCACGTGTTGACGTCGCTGCGGCTTCCAACGGCACGCGTCGTCGGCGTCAATGCGTGGCCAGGCGAACCGGTGGCTAGGCGTTAATGCAGGCCACCCAACCCCGCTCCTCCGACAGCCTTTAAAACGCGGCGCCCCGCGGCCCTCCTCTTATTACCACAAAACTTCTTCTCCCTCTATCAATTCGCCACAAGCAGATCGTGAAAGGACAAGGATGTCGCCTAGAGGGGGGGTGAATAGGCGATTAAAACTTTTCCGGTTTAGACTTGATAAATGCGGAATAAAACTAGGTGTTTTAATTTAACAAGCATACAATCTAAATATACTAGGTTCACCTATGTGCACCAACAACTTATGCTAAGCAAGACAAGTAATAAGGTGATAGCAAGATGTAATACTTCAAGCACGAAGGCTATCACAATGTAAAGTGCATAAGTAAAGAGCTTTGGTATAGAGATAACCGAGGTACGCGGAGACGATGATGTATTCCCGAGTTCCTCCTTTTAAGGGGAGTACGTCTCGTTGGAGGGGTGTGAGTTTCAAACTCAAACGCCACAAATGGCCTCACCCTATTCTCCGATGTACCTCGCATAAAAGCTCGGTTCACCTTACACTATCGGAATCCTTCAAGGCGGAATCCGGAGCCCTCACAACAAACTTGAGGCACAACCCACAAAAGGATTGGGAGCTCCCAAGCACCACGAACCGTCTAGGGACCAACGACCCAAGAGTAACAAGATCACAAACTTTCACTTCCACGAATCTTCGTGGAGAGAGCAAACTGATGCACAAAAGCAAAGGCAAGAAAACAAGAAGTGCGCAAGTCCTTCACTCCCAAATCCCACCAAAAGCAAATAATGCTTATGGGAGGAGAAGAGACGAAGAACAAAGAAGAACTCAACAAATGGAACTCCAAGATCTAGATCCAAAGGGTTCCCCTCACTTATAGGAGAGATGGATTGGTGAAAATATAGATCTAGATCTCCTCTCTCTTTTCCCTCAAGAAGTAGCAAGAATCATTGGAGGGATTAAGAGATAGCAAGCTTTTCCAAGGTCAAGAATAGAGGAGAGAGAGGGGAAAAACGTGCTTTCCTGTAGGTTGAAGAAGGGGAGGGGTATTTATAGCCCCTCCCACGAAAATGGCCGTTACAGCCACTAAAACCGGATATTCCGGTCCTTCTGGAAATATCCGGTTGGAAAAATCCGGCTACCTCCAGGAGGTTGCGCGCTCATGTCTTTAGCCGTTTTCGCGTGCAGCAAATTTGCGGGTCGGATATTCCGGTCCAAAACTGAATCGGAATATCCGGTTGTCTGAAAACTGACAGAAACAGCAAAACGAAAACTGCAATATCTTTTTCATCCGGACTCCGATTTCGATGATCTTGGGCTCGTTGGAATCGCAACGAAGAGCTCCTCAAGATCATGCAGAGAAACATCATAGTCCATCATGTGAGGAGGAAGCCACAAGGAGAGAGTTTGACCTCTCTTAGAAAAGACAAACCGGTAAAACCTCCAACATCAAAAACGCAACAAGATATGCATATGAAATCCGTTTTTAATGAACTAGAACTTGGTATGGAGATGAACACAAGCTCTAAATTTTCACATGGATAAAAGTCAAATAAGAACCAAGAAAGATGATATGCCAAGTATGCAAAGGTTTGAGCTATCCACAAAGATGCGATCAAGTTACTCACTTGAGAGCTCCTCTTGATAGTACGCCGTCTATCCTATAATCCGGTCTCCCACTAACACCATGAGGCCGGTAAAATAGAAACCCTATCAAGATCATACCTTTGTCTTGCGCATTTCACTTGAGCTAGATGATGACGATCTTGACTCTCTCAAGTAGGAACACCTTTCTTGATCGTGTTTGCTAGCACATGCTTGATGAAGACATCCCCAAATACTCCCCCTACACCATTATGGAAGAGCCTCGCTAAGCTCCGTCTTCATGTATCCATTGCAAGCTTCAATCAAATGATATCTTTCGAGATGGATCATATTAAACTTGCACTTCATAATATTCTCTCTTTTCACAAAGATGATGTCTTGAATCCTTCAAGACATACTTGCAATATGCTCAACTCTAGATGACCATTCTTTATATAAACTATTGGATAGAATCTTGGTCATCACTTTATCTTCTAGAGTCCAACATATGAACTCCAATCTTTTCCCATGGACAAGATCTATAAGGATATCTCAGTGCAAACATTAGTCTATAAGGATTGTCATTAATTACCAAAACCACACATGGGGACACCATGCACTTTCAGATCGACCGCCAAGCATGGCGGGCAGCCGCGAGACGTCGGAGGAGCGCGCGCTTCGGCGTCATCGCGACTTCCTCTCGGCGGAACGTGCTCGCCGCTGCAACGAGCGCCGCAGCTAGCAACGCCGCGAGCAGCTGGAGGAACGCCGCCGCCGCAACGAGGATGCAGAGATTGCCAAGGCGTTTCAGCGCGATATGTGGCGCGAGGAGGCAGCCAACGCGCCTCCATACGTGCTCTCGTTGGAGACCGTGCGGTTGTGCAGCCGCCACATCGTGCCGGTGGAGGACGACGCCACCCTATCGGAAGGGTGGGTGAGGACGGCGTCAACGTGCCGGTGGCGCCACGGCTCAGCGGGCAGGAGCGCATCGACTTCATCAAGCGGAAGTGGATGGACATGCCGTACGAGCAGAAGCTCGACCCCAATTACTCCATCTTGGTGCCCTATTGGCACGCCGTGGTGGACGCGGAGTACGAGGCGCGTCGCAGCAGCCTCTTCCTCCCCACCGCCGCGCGGGAGCCAACGCCGGAGTTGTCCGCTTTGGACGACGAGCGTGCCTGCTCTGACGGCGAGGACGACGACGATCCCGAGCTGCCCGATCTCCCCTTACCACCGGCTGGCGCATATTGGTCAGCAGCGTCGCCGTCACCGGAGAAGGGGCACCAGTTGAAGCCGGCGAGGCTTCCCATCAGGCGCGCCACGGCTCCCAACGGCGGTAGATCAAATCCCACCACGCGCGGTCATGAAACCAGAAGCCTCAGCCTCAGCCGAGGCTATGTTTCTAAAGGCCGTAGCCGACGGCAATAGCGGATGAAATTTCCGACGCCGGATCATCGAGGTATGCAAGTCTGTTGATGATTCCGGCGCTGGTTCGCATCTTCTTCGCCGGCGAGGGCATGTGGAAAAGGCATCTTTAACGACGTCGGCGCGTGTAGTGGTTGGCTAGACGCTGTAGCGTGTCGCCGGTAACGGCGTAGTTTAGGTTTAGTTTGTTAAATCTCGTTTGGATTTGAAAATTGTAAGTTTGTTAAATCTCGTTTAAATTCCGCCGGAATTGTTTTATGAATGAATGTTAAAAAAAATTGACTCGTACTTGTTTGGGGTGCGCCGCTGTGAGCTGCACCCCCAATTGGTCGGACATGTGTCCAGCACCCCTAATTGGGGCTCAATTGAAAGTGTCGGACACCAATTTAGAGGCCCGGGTGGAGATGCTCTTAGGTTTTGAACCGAAGATGAAAATCTGATAATGGAGGAAGGCCCAGTCCAGCCCCACACTAGGCTAGAAATATAATGTCTGATTCAATGTTCTTTTCTGTAACTGTACCCGCACCGCCGTTTAGTTTATGTGCACATACATCCCAGCATGTTTCATCCAGAGGAGCACACAAAAGGGATTTTCTACAAGTTCCAACAAAGCAGCACTAAAGCTGGGCAGGGCGCACGTAGTTACTAGGATAATGTTGAATGGTATAGCTTTTCAGGCCATATATTGTTATTAACATGATCACGTCGTACTGTTAATTAGGCTTTATCAGATTTTACTATTATACTAGCATAGAACAACAGCCGTATGATGTTGGCAACAGAGCATGCATGTGCAAGCATGGTCATTTCGTTCCCAGCTAGATTAGGAGTAGCAAAACCACTCACAAAACACATACTAATAGCTCCTTTGTGGATGGGGAGCTCAGGAATTCGATCGTATGTTGTGTGTTGGTGAAGAAGAAAACTACTCGTAATAATTAACTGGAATGTCAGAGAATCTAACAATTTCATGGTTTTATCGATCCTACCAGATGGAATTCTGAATGTACATGTGCACACAGCTCCGAGCTAGCATGCGTGGTTAAACTCCTGATCGAGTATAACTTTCCCAGAGTGCGTCTTTTTCTGAATGAATGTAATGATACCCATCGCACGATCATCAGATCATGCATGCCATTAGTGCGCACGAAGAGATCAGCTGGCCATGTGTTCTCGCCGGACGGATCGATGGTCCGCACAGGTATATATTCGCGCATGTGGGTAATTCAGCCACTTGCAGGCGTCCTTTAAGTTTTTGTCATGAACAGTCCATGCATTAGTGATTTTACTTTGACACACGTGAGCATATGCTTCCGCCAGAAAAAAAAATATTTTGAGAGGTCAAATATTTCAAATACTACCTCCAGTCCGTTAAAAGTGTCGCTGGTGTAGGTACACTTTTGTCCATCTGTAGTTGATTTGCACGACACTTTTAGTGGATCGGAGGGAGTAATATTTTTGACGTGTACATCTCGTCCTTGAAATTGTATGTCCGCACTTCAAGTTTTATATAAAACCGACATTTTTATTGGTTGTATTAGAAAGACAAACAATGCCTCGTGACAAACTTTTTTAGTGAGCACATAGCATGTCTAGATGTACATAAGAAATTTTTTATCATAATTTTTTCAATATTTTCAAAATGCTTTTCAAATGCATTTCAAAACCGGGAGCATATACTCTCGGGTGTCAAAACTCCACACCAACCAATAGTAAAAAAAAGCCTTCCCTTAGAGTTGCAAAACACCATTGACCGGGAGCATATACTCTCGGGCATGTAGGGCGTTCCGCATGGTGATTTCCCTTGCTGCCCTTAGCCATGCGAATAGTAAAAAAGACTTCCCTAGAAGGACCGATGAGTGAAGAGTTGGGCTACTTGATCCATCCGGCCTTCCTCTATTGACCGATGAGTGAAGAGTTGGGCTACTTGATCCATCATCATCGGAGTCCACCACAAAAGCATCTCAACCGAGCTAGAAGGAGCCTTCCTCTTGTTTGTTATTTCATTGGAGGGCCGGGTTTTCCATTTCTCATCATTCTCGAGGATTTTCCAACAATGAAACAAAGTGAATGGATTCCCCGCTACTTGTTTGCCCTTTTCTTCTTAGGTTTTCCCATTAATAAATTTTGAGCAATGTTGAGCTACAAAAGATACAAGTAAAGCATCAACTTGAGCAAAGCAACATAAATGAAAAGGTAAAATAAAATGCATTGCACAATGTTGAGCTACCTTATCTTCGGCGTTAGTCCCACTTGGATTGAGACGATCAACTTGAGCCAAGCAACATGACCACTTGAAACAATCCGCATTAATTGTATGGAAACGGTTTTGAAGAGAGCCGGCACTCCTAGCCATGTCACCCTTGGGAAGAAGTTTGTAGAGCTCATGGATACGGTCCCAATAGGCTGAGCTTTGTTGTTCATTCCCAACAATTGCATCTACACCAATTTTTCTCCATGCATTGCACAATGTTTCATCTTCCTTTTGAGAGAAATTAGTTCCCCTCCCCCTTTTAGGAATAGGTTCAACAAAGCCCTCACCCTCACCCTCATCCTCTTGTGATGGCATCGCCGGTGCATCCCCACAAGTGTAGTTCATGAAAGTTCCATTGCCCATGCTACAAGTACCACAACAATTTCTAAATTGCAAATATAATTGTTCTAGACATGCATTTGCAAGCATACAATTACATATATTTGACCTACACATGCATTTACAATCAAAAGAGAAGAAGAAAAAAAAATATACCTTGTTGGCATTTCGTCCAGCACCATCAGTGCGAGGGTGGGCACGGGAGCAGGCGTGCTTCTTCCAGCAAATCGGCTGCATCTTCGAGTGCCTTGTTCGCGTCGTTTTCTTCATATGCTTCCACTCGTGGTGCATTAAACTTGACGTCAGATGGTAATACTGCCTCCGCACCATAGACCATGAAGAACGGTGTATACTGTGTGGAGGCGTTTGGAGTGGTCCGTAAGCTCCATAATACTGATGGAAGTTCATCTACCCATGCACCCGCGGCCCTTTTGAGTGGTACTAAGAGTCTCTTTTTGATGCCACTGCATACGAGTCCATTGGCCTTTTCAACCTGCCCATTGGATTGTGGATGTGCCACAGAGGCGTAGTTTAGTTTGATGTTTTGTTCCTTGCAAAAGGATTTGAACTCTTCCGCCGTGAAGTTTGTACCATTATCAGTGATGATGCTATCCATTACTCCAAATCGATACATGATCGATTGTATGAAACGAACTGCCGTAGAAGCTGTTGAGCTTGCGATAGGGATTGCTTCGATCCATTTGGTGAATTTGTCGACTGCCACTAGCAAGTGAGTATGACCTCCTTTTGATGATTTCTTCAGTGGTCCCACCATGTCAAGCCCCATTGGGCAAAAGGCCATGCTAATGGTATGGTTTTTAGCGCTGATGCGGGTGCATGTGGCTTGGAAGCGAACTTCTGGCAACCAATGCATCTTTTGACTATGTCCTCTGCATCCCTTAGCGCTGTAGGCCAGTAAAACCCTGCTCGGAAGGCTTTGGCTACGAGTGATCGACTGCCCGCGTGGTGCCCGCAAGTACCGGCATGAATGTCCCGAAGGAGATCCTTGCCATCTTCGAGTGCAATGCATCTTTGGAACATACCTGAGGTGCTGCGTTTGTACAACTCACCGTTTATGATGGTGTATGCTTTTGCCGTCGAGTGACACGTCTGGCCTCGTTTGTATCTTCTGGTAGTTCATTGCGAAGTATGTATGCGAGAAAAGGTTGAGTCCATATTGGCTCAATGAGAAGTACCTCAATCGGAGGATCCTCTGTGCTTGGCGCTTTGCTTTGTCTGTAGCTGCTGTCGTAGTCGATGGTCGTTTGTCGATTGACCTACGTTCTATTCGTTCAAAGAAAACACCCGGCGGGACTGGTGCTTTTGTGGAAGCAATGTTGGCTAATTTGTCAGCCTCTTCATTGCTTTCTCTCCCTATGTGTCGTAGTTCACAGCCATCGAAGCTGCCCTCCATTATGTTGTACAAATCCCGATAAGCGATCATGTTGTCTGCGATTGCATCACAGGCCTTCATTGTTTGCTGCACAACAAGTTAGAGTCGCCATAAATCATTAGTCGAGTGCATCCCATGGCTTTTGCCATGCGCATGCCATGGATTAGACCTTCGTATTCGGCCTCGTTATTTGATGGGAACTCGAAACCCATTTGCAAGATATAGCGCAGTTTGTCGCCTTTTGGTGATATGAGTATGACGCCCGCTCCTGCTCCTTCATTCTTTTTGGACCCATCGAAATACATGTCCAGGAATTTGATACGTCAGGTACCCCTGGCAATTGGCTTCTACCCACTCGGTGTGAAAATCGGGTAGGACTTGTGATTTGATGGCTTTCGGGTGTTCGTACTTGATTCCTAGTGGCCCAGCTCGATGAGCCATTTTGCTACGCGCCCCGTTGCGTTGGGGTTTGTGAGGACGTCTCCAATCGCTGATTTATTGACCACCGTTATCGGGTGTTCTGTGAAGTAGTGCGCCAGCTTTCTTGAGGTCATAAATACGGCGTACGCCAATTTCTGATATTGTGGGTACCGCTGTTTGGACGGGGAAAGAACTTCACTTACGTAATATACTGGCCTCTGTATGCTTTGACTATGTCCTTCTTCCATGCGGTCGACCACCAGCACGGTGCTGACCACTCGTTGGTGGCTGAGATATATAGGTAGAGTGGCTCATTTTCCTTAGGTGCTACGAGGATTGGCGGGCTTGTGAGCATCTTTTTGAGTTCGAGAAAAGCGGCTTCAGCTTCATCCGTCCACTCGAACTTGTCTGCTTTCTTCATCAATTTGTAAAATGGAAGTGCTTTTTCGCCTAGTTTGCTGATGAATCGACTGAGTGCTGCTACTCGACCAGCTAGCTGCTGTACCTCATGGAGTTTGGTAGGTCTATTCATTGTGAGTATAGCTTGTATCTTTTCTGGGTCTGCTTCGATTCCACGTGCAGATATCAAATAACCCAAGAGTTGTCCAGCTGGGACACCGAAGGTGCATTTCTTTGGGTTAAGCTTGATGTTGTATCGATTGAGATTCTTGAATGTCTCCTGTAGATCACTGATTAATGTGTCCTCCTTTTCAGTCTTGATGACGATGTCGTCGACGTAGACCTGAACATTGCGTCCTATCTGTTCTTGTAGACAGTTTTGCATCATGCGCTGGTAAGTTGCGCCTGCGTTTTTGAGCCCGAAAGGCATGGTTGTGTAGCAGTAGACCCCGAGTGGGGTTATGAATGCTGTTTTGTCTTCGTCTTCTTCTTTCATCCGAATTTGATGGTATCCTGAATATGCATCCAAAAATGATAACCGAGCGCATCCTGCTGTTGAGTCGATGATCTGATCGATTCGTGGTAATGGAAAGTGATCTTTTGGACAGCATTTGTTTAGGGCTGTAAAATCTACACACATCCGCAGGGTGTCTGAGTGCTTCTTTTCGACCAGTACAGGGTTAGCAACCCAGTCTGCCTTTTTGATTTCTCGAATGAACTTTGCAGCAAGTAACCTATCAACTTCTGCCTCGATTGCACCTCTTTTGGGATCGGAAACACGGCGCATAGTTTGCTTGACTGGTCTAGACCCTGGCTTGAGTTGTAGAGAATGCTCGGCGAACTCTCTGGGGACACCTGGCATATCAGCTGGGCACCATGCGAATATTTCCCAGTTTTTACGGAGAAATTGACGAGCGATTTTCCTGTTCGCTGGTAAGACTCGATGATATGTTGACTGTTTTTGAGGGATCAGTTGGGTGCACTTGATGCTTTTTGTGTCGTTGGTTGCATTGAATTGTCTGTCGGATGCTAACCTCTTGTGTTCCGGCAGAAGTGTGCGGTCGTTAGAAACCTCGAGTTTGGCGAATGATTGCTCCATCCCATACATCTCTGAGATTTTGCTGAAGTCACGGTCACATGAATCTGACCTTTGAAAGTTCCCGTTGATCGTGATGACTCCTTTTGGTCCTGGCATTTTGAGCTTGAGGTAGGCGTAGTGTGGGACGGCCATGAATCGAGCGAAAGTGGGGCGCCCAAGTATTGCATGGTATTGTGACTTCCAATCGACCACTTCGAACTCAATCGACTCGGTTCTGAAGTGAGTAGGATCTCCAAACGTAACATCGAGTTGTATGCCTTCTGGGAGCACTGCTTTGCCTGGAACGATACCGTGGAAGGTATTTGCGGATTTTGGCAGATTTTCGACTGGTTTGTTCATTCTGCGTAGCGTATCTGCAAAGATTATGTTGAGGCCACTACCTCCGTCCATGAAGACCTTGGTCATGGCGTAGCCTCCGATTTGGGCGTCGAGTACCAAGGCTGCATGCCCTGGTCGATATACTGCGGGTGGGTGGTCCTCTCGATTGAAGACAATCGGAGTTTCTGATCCTTTCAAAAAATTGTGAGGCTGGGGTGCCATGACCGCCATATTGACGTGTCGAGTGTGTAATTTTTGCTCTCTTTGGAGGGACGTCCTCGCTGGATCATGTTCATCTGCCCGCGAGTTACGGGATATTTTTGTTCATCTCCTTGCTGCATCTGGTGCACGGCTGCTGCCATTTGTGTTCCCGTAACGGGTTGTGCTGGCACCATGTATACTGGTGTCGGTTGCGCTGGTGTTGGTGCAGTATACACCTGAGTAGGCTGTGTTTGCGGTGGTATGGAATATACTGTGCTTGTTGTACTTGTTGCGGTGCTGGATATGCCTGAACAGGCTGTGCTTGTGATGTAGTCGATGGATCTGCATAGTTGAGGAGGTGCACGTCCATCTCTTTGCATTCGTGATATATGTTCAATCGCGAGTTGATCGAATTCCCTGCAATTTCTCAGCGAGTGGCTAGAGCGAAGCTTACCATCATCCCCTCTGTAAAGATGGAATCTGCAATAATCGTTCATCCTCTCTTCGACTGAGCGCTCAGGCTCTTTGTCTGCTCGCCTGCGCCATTCGGGCCTCTTGTAGCTATCGCGGTCATCGCGTTTGTTATCTCCGCAGCGGTCTCGACTGTCGCGTCGATCGTCTGTGCGATGATCTCGATTATCACGATGATCGTCGGTCGTCTGTCAGTTTGGTCGCGGCTGTCCCTTGACTGGACAAAGCCTGCTGCGATGAAGTTTGGATGGTCATCGTCGTGATAACGATTCTTGCGTTTGCGCCTTCGATCATCTCTGTAGCTATCTCTGCGGTCTCGACTGCCACCCTCGTGATTTTCATGTGATGCTACGGGTCGAGTGCCTCGTACGGAGTCTTCTCCGTCTGCCCACTTTGTTGCGAGTACCATGAGTGCGGCCATTGTCTTTGGGTCTTCTCGACCAAGTGTTTCTTTGAAGTCTTCCCTCCAGAGTCCGTTTTTGAAGGCGTCGATTGCCCTATCTTCTGATACGTTGCCTACTGAGTTACGGATGGTGGTCCACCGCCGTATGTACGATCTCAGAGATTCATCTGACTTTTGCTTGCAGGTCCGGAGCTCCTCGAAGGTTTTGGGGCGCTCACATAGAGGCTCGAAGTATTTGATGAAATCACCTTGAAGTGTTCCCACGAATCGTAGTATGATTCGGGTAGCGATTTGAGCCAATCGCGAGCCGTTCCTTCCATCATAAGTTGTATGTACTGCATAGCTGTAGTTGTGGTGCCGCGCTGACATCCGACTGCCAGCCTGTAATCTTCTAGCCAGCCTGATGGCTCTTGTTTGCAGTTGAACTTAGGCGTGGTAGCTAGCGAAAATTTCTTGGGCATACGAGCCTCCCGGATCCGTCGAGTGAAGCATAGCGCTCCACATGGCCCGATTTCTGCTTCCGAGTCTGAGCTGTTGCTGTATGACCTCCTCGAGTGGCTCCTACTGGAACGATGACGGCGTGAGCTTTTCGACTGCTCCTTCCCCGAGGGCTTCGACTGCGACGGTCCCGATCTGTATCTCTCCTTGGAGTTGCTTGTGGATGCTGTATGGCTTGTGCTGCTATTGCCAGTTGTTTGTACAGTTGGAGGTGCTGATCCCTCTTTGGGTCTCCTGCAGGAGGTTCGATTGTTCTGAGGTAGGTGCCTAGCGTCATCAGCGCCCCGGCTGGCTTAGTAGGTGTGGGACTCCTTCCGCGTCGACTGCCATAAAGGCTGGGTTTAGGTTCCGAGTGACCGCTGCACGATCTGCGTCTCCGAGGTTATGAATCGTGACCTATTCGCGGGGTCGTTTCTGCCCGTTGAACTCGTAGACAATGCTCTTCGCCGAGCACTCGATATGCTGGCTTGCTTTTTGCGTTCTTCGAGTACTGCTCGGTAGTTCTTCAACCGTATCGATTCTTGCCACTGGAAGTATTGTAAGGTCAATACCTCTTCCGGAGTTGCGTTTGCTGGTAGCATTGTGCAGCTTTCGATTACTTTGCTCACTTTTTCCGCCATCTCTGCGGTGATGGTCAGCGTGGTTGTTCCGTCTGGCATGGTGACTGTGCAAGGGTATTCTGTAGGTCGACGGCATGTTGCGGCTGCTGATGTTTTGGACAAATTTGTATATTTTCAGTTTTTACAAATCCTGGCCAAATATGCAAATGATGTTGGAGATGCTCTAAGAGTGGCAAAACACCATTGACTTTTTTTTTCTTTTTGTGAAGGGAGAGCCCACCTTGGTAATTAACCACAAATTCATCCTTGACAGGAGTCGAGCCCTGGTGAGTGCGCCACGGTCACATTCTGAAAAATTCTAAATTTTACCAGATTTGTTATTTTTGTGTAGTCCATAATCATATGAATTTTGACTTGAAAATTTATTTAGTGGTAGATCTTAACTTTATCTATATCTAGGATTTTTGCTCGAATTTTTTGAAACAGAAATGTGGATTCAATTTCTTTTTTGGAAACCGAGCTACATATAGCTCGACCTCCAAAACGTCGTGCTCATGAATTATATGTATTTGGCTGTGTGTAGTGATTTATTTCCCATATTGAACAAATAATGTAACCCGCGTCTTCAAAAGCTAAGGCATGTACTCCTATATATGTGTAGGTCGTGACTACGGCCTATGCAATGATATGTAAAGAGATGCGTCCTTATATGTTTGGTTACATTGTTCTCAAGCTCGAGTGAAATGTATTTGAATGGCTGACTATTTTTTTTACAAAGGAAAATTTTGTAAGCCTAAAAATGCCAATTTCGGTCCACGGGTCTGGAAAGATCCCGTGGATTGGGCCAGTATCTCTGCCGAACCGAATTAAGCCTACAGGATTTGGTCCCAGCAAAACGAATAAGGCCGTGGGCTATAAACTCCGTACTCCGACACCACATCATTTATCATTCACTTATCCAAAGAATGCAACTACTTAGCCAATTTGTTTCGGGTACCGTTAAAATGCTCTTTGTTTCACTCCGCGGAGCAAAAAACCAAAAATGTTTCACCTGCACAATATAAGGCTCATAGGGCTCCTGCATTGTAACAGGAAGCGCAATGATATGAGCTCAAGACTTGATATGACTAGTTCAGTACATACAAAGCGGTGGCAATATGGCATAAAGAGAACACTTCAATTGGCTGACATTGCAATCTGTTTCGTCAAAAACATTTTAGCAATCTCAACATACACCGATAGTGCAAAAAGCCAGCACTGTCATAAGTTTCAGTTTTTGCCAGTGATAATCTGCAATGAGTCCTTTTTTTTTTTTGATATGTCTTGGTATACACATGTAGTGGCGACCTACAGCGCCGCCTGCAGCAGCTCGTACAGGGCCCAGAGCCCGACCCCTATCACCGTGTCCCTGACGAGGCCCTTGACGATGGAGCTAGCCCAGGTCTCGGACGATTCCCTGCCCACGAGGTCGCGAAACCTGAGATCGCCCTGGTCCGAGATCAGCGCGTACACCACGCCGTTCATGTGCCCCTTCCCGATGACCCCGACTACGGTCTTGCTCTTGTTCACGGCCTTGCTCCTCTTCAGAGACCACGCCAGGAACTGAGAAGAAGCAAACATGTACCAAACAGCTTCAGAGACGATGATGATGTTTTGCGGTCACATTAATTTTCTAGTCGGGTGTTGGAATGTTATGAGATGCATGTAAGCTGCAGAACTAAAGTAATTTTGATGGAGAAATCGTCGGAGAATCGTACCATGTCGCGCTCGTGTATGAGAGGCTGCAGCAGTGAAGGATATGAGCTGCTCAGCTTCTCGTACAGTTCATACGGGCTAACCGCAGCTTTCTCGTCCTGCTGGATAATTTCTCAGCAGTGAAGCATGCATGTCAAGAATTTTGTGGTACATTGATATGCAAACTACGAAGATCGAAAACAGGAGTGCACTTACAGGAGTGTCTGTCGTAGAAGTGATTCCACGGAATAATGCGATTACGAGTTTAGTTTTTTCATCCCAGCTCAGGGATTTTAATGCTCGTTCAAGCTGCAAGAACAATTTGATACCATCAGTGACACATACATCCCATGCATAGCTAGCAATGCAGCATCAGTTAATTGCAGATTTACACATACGGTTATTTCAATTGGGCGATCCCCAAGAACAAGTTGAGCACCAATATCTTCAGACACCCTCCTGGCTGCTCGGAACTGCGGGAAGATAAACCGAGTAAATTAAGCTGCTGAATTGTTCCATAGCAACAGCTGGGAAGATCAAGAGCAAACGCAGGGCAAGAGCATGTACCTCCTCTCCAAATGGCCTGTTCGCGCCGAATGAAATCTTTGACGAAAAGACAGCCAGGAGCAAACGCAGGGCAAGAGCACTCTGCCCACCTGCACCGTCACAAAAAAGACTGCAATGAAATCGGCAGCTCATATATAGAACGTCATCATGGATGGAGGCACTGAGCTACGTACCCAAGTTGATGCTCCGGTTGACGGCTCCGAAGAACTTTGTGCCGCCGAGCGAGAACATGTTGGACTTCAGAAGCGGCTCGCCGGAGGTGGTGTCGTCAGACATGTACATGATCCCGGCTCTGCAGTGAGCGCTCTGAAAAGGCACCGGTTAGATTCTGAAGAGAGAAACTGTAATGATGATATGCGATGCGATCGGTCGACCGGGTACGTTGCTGGAAGTGGTCGATCATGCATGCCTGCTCCGGCAGAGTTCGACGACGACGTTGTCCGGGCGGACGGCGCGGAGCACGCGCTCGACGTGGTCGGACGACTCGGAGGAGAGGTGGGAGGTCCCTAGGATCCACACGTCCTCGGGCTCGGCGAAGTCCGGCGGCCGCCACGTGGGCACCGGCCCGAACCGCCGCCGCGGGACGCGCACCAGCGCGCCGGACTCGACCAACCCGGCCAGCACGGGGTCTGCCGCGGCTGCGGCCGCGCGCGTGTCGGCGAGCGACGCGGTCCTGTAGTCAAAGCACGGCGGCGGCGGCGGCAGGGGCGGCCGGAAGGACGCGGCGGTAGATGGCGTGGGACCAGCCGCCATTTCTTCTGATTGGTGGTGCCCGCACGGACGCGCGGCGCGGGAGGATATGGCAAAATTGGGCGGTTGTGGTGCGATCGGGGGCTGAAGGCCGCTTGCCACTCGCGTTCCGCCGGTCTCCAAAGGTTATTTTTCTCCATGTAAAAAAAAGGGTATTTTTCTCGTTTTCATTTACGGTTTTCCTAATTCTGAGAATTAACTAAATCTCAGTTAACTCCTAGACTATCAGATTGCTTTGTGATTCGTTCTGCCATATGAGTTGCACATTGTGCAAATTGAGATTTTCCGTGGGGAGATTTTATAGTTGCACATAAGTTTCAACTAAGACAAAAAAAAATAAACCATTGAATTCGCATTAATTAGTGCTGGCCTAAAAATTGCACATGAGTTACGACTATGATGCAGTTGGGATTTGGATGACGTCACCCGACTGTCCGCTGAGCTCTAGACACAACCTTTCATTTAACCTGAAGAGATTACAGTGACTACGACCTTTCATTTAACTGGATTAGTTTTCGCAATTTCTTTATAATGGTTGACCACGATCTGGACATTTCCGAGCTCACCATCCACGACCGTGCGATCAAATCCTGCGACCCTGTCCACCCCGTCCTCACCCAATTGGACCGACGCCCACTTTTTTTTTACCTTGCACAGCTTCCCAACAGATCCACCGGGACCATTCCCACCGCGACCAGGCCCCGTGCGCGCCGCCCAGCCCCGTCTCCGGCCACCGCCGCGCGCCGCCCGGCCCCGTCTCCGGCCACCGCCGCGCGCCGTCCAGCCCTGTTCTCTACCATTTCCGCGCACCGCTGCGAGGGGCAGATGCCCTACGGTCGCTCGGCCTCGGTGAGGTGGCCGCCACCGCGGCGCTGAGGGCGCCGCCGTCGAGCTCAACGCCACCAGCTTTGACGCCTTACCCATGGAAGCCCGGGAGCCCTTCGCCTTCCTGAGGTGACCGCCGCCGCGGCGCTGGGTTCGGCATAAGGCACACGCTGCACGCTTCTCCTTGGGCGACGGCGGACGGGGCCTTTCGACGGGTTCTTACCGAGTAGCAGACTGAACATCTCGTCAGTCATGGCAGGTTAGTATGTAGATGCAACTTTTTCGAGATGTAATTCTTAGATGTAAGGAAGTACTACTAGTAGTGCTACCTGTTAATGCAATTTGCGTTCTGGTAATGTTAGTTCATCAATGATCCAACTAAAATAAGCAGATGCAACCCTGTTTTCTTTTTTAGATGGAAATTCATATCAGCATACCTTTTGCTGATATAACTTTTTATGCTACTTTGATCTATCTGTCCATGGGAGGCTGCACTTTTTTGTGGAGATTTTCTAAGGATGTTAACACAGCAAAAAAGGGGGAAACTTCACATGTTGGGTTCCTGAATTTTTCTGGTCCATTTTAGCGTAAATAAGCCAGGTTGTCGCTTGGTGTAATTTCTGCAGGTAAAAAGGCAAGTTTCCTGCCAAGTGTAAATTTGCATGTTATTGCCCGTCAGATTTACTTCTTATTGCAAAATTGACTTCTGCCTCTCCCAGGATTTTACATGCATAGAAACTCTTTTTTACATCCTAATTTGATCTAGTTAGATGTAATTGACAAGCTCTAGGTTATAGTAGGCATGGTGGTTGATCATATGCTAGTCTATCTTTTGACACCATCATGGTTAGCTGAATATTACAGTTCCATTACTTAGATGAATTACAGTAGCATGATCAGATGTAAGTGTATTAATATCCAGTTTTTTACAGCAGCATGAGATGTCTTAATTTTGGCGTACGTGTAATTTTAGTAGATGTGAGTTTTCAAGTTTAGTAGCACATGGTTAAATCAGGGGATGACATTTTTTTTGGCATAGATGTAGTTTAATAGATGTCATTTTACAAGCATTACTTAATAGATGTACAACAAATTGTGTAACTTGCCAATTTGACCCCATTCTCTTCATACGCATCTTTGCTTTGCAATTGGTAAGTATCGTGATAGTTCGATTGCGTGTTTTGATGAAATGGGCTTCAACATCCTTCTCTGAATTCTTGCCAGCTTTGTTGCAAATGAACAAGGCTTCATCCTTCTGGTTGTCAGCCATGACTCTCCGAGATGAGCTCATCTTCACGGAAAAACCGACATGCTTAGCATACCTATTGTAGTGTAGCAGCTTAGCCTTTGGTGAATCAAAAAGCATACCAATGTATGTAATTTTCGGAACAAAACCTTCCGGTGTTGACTGCACTTCACCATCGCTACCACTTTCTGCACTAGATAATGTCTGAACAGTATGTGTTGGCCCCCCTGTCTGCATAGTACCATCGGTCTCCAAATTGACATCCACCCCAACATGTACGGACCAGTTACAATTGGTTACTCTGTGCCATGCAAATTACAAGGGATATCATCCGCAAGTGGGATGTTAAGATCAATCCCAGCAAACCCTCCAGCATCCATTTTTTTGTACACTGCAAACACAATGAAGAAGATATGGATGGTGAAACTATAGTTCAATTTATAAAAAATATAAACATGAAAAACTTACTATCTATTTATGTACAAATGTAGCTTCAAGATCTTCTTAACAGTCCAGCGGTTACACACTGAGAAAAAAATGGAAGTTCTAGTATTGGAGGTAACAACTTCTGATCATATCAAAACATTTGTGCCAATGGGAACCAAAACAAAGTTTCTTAGCTTGTGCAAAAATTTACTTCTGAATCATATCCAATATGTTTTCTAAAAACATACATTTTTCTCAGTATTTTTCTCCATTTGTAACATTTAAACTGAGATTGTTTTTACATCACACTGAACGAAAAACTAATTAACTAGATGTTAAGTACTGTGTAACCATTTGTCAAACTAGATATTACTCCTAACAAATTCTTTACAGTTACATTTTCTTTTTTTAGATAAGAAACCTGATCATCCTTCTAACTTTTACATGTAATTTTCCAAGGAAATGCCAGGCTTGTGCTTTTAATATCTTGCACACCACAGTTTTTGACAGCACAGCTACAAGTATTAGACAAACTCCAGGGTACTACATTCAATTTTCTTTTTAGAACTTTACATCTACTTTGCCAAGTAAAATCCTAGGGTGCTACGTTCAATTTCTCTGCACACCACACATTTTTGACAACACATGCACAAGATCTAGGTCAGCTTACATCAAGTTTTCCAAAGTATAAAAGTAATTTCTCTGCACGCCACAGATTTTTGCATCAGGTCCTGGTGCTGCTTCAATTTCTTTTTTGCACACCACATCACACCCCACACGTTTTTGACAAAAATCTCATGTCCATATCATCACAGGGATGTAAAAAAGGAGCATGGATGCTGGCAAGGGAGAAAAAGAGATGTTGGGGAAAAACCTTACATCTGGACGAATCTTCTATTGGCTCAAACTTTCTGTAGAACCCTATTGCTGAATCTTCAATTTGCTTAAACTTGTAGCTTGCTAATGGAGATGTAACTCTTAATATGAGTTCTGGGTAGAGATATGTGACGGGGGATGTAAAATTATGGCCTGATTTGTTCCATGCTTGTTTGTTGCAACTGGAAAAAAAGGCACAGAAGGAGGATAGAAGGTTTTCTTTTCCGCATGATGTAATTTGATTTGGGGGTGGGAAGGACGGAGAAGAACACCTGGGAGACCTCTTGTTGGTCCCGCCAAAAACTGAACAGGGGCGAGCAACCTGAGGCCGCCAAAACCAACGTGCCAGGGCGATCACGTGGGCTGGCCAGAACCAATGCGCAAGCGCGGCGGACCCTTTCCTTTTCTAGCTAATCGTTACCCCTAGCGAATCGTTACTTTCTGTAATTGGCCTATCAGACTGACCTCGTTATAAGTTGGATCGTGGTCGACCACGACGTAGCAATGTCCGTTAGTTTTTAGTGGTCCGTATTTTTTTTTTGGTTTTGGTCTCCCTACCGACAAGATGGTGGCAAATATGGCGCGTCAAAATTCGTTTGGCCTCTCACAACTTATTTCATTCTAGTATCGGTGAAGGGCCAATGAGTTCAGATATTATCGGGTGTTGTCACATCTGTTACATTTTATTGGATCTTTAAACTTTGTGTGTCGGTTAGGCGAAAATGTTCGCTAATTTTATTTGCATCTTATTGAGCTTCTGATTTTATTTGCTATTTGTTTAAAAATCTTCTTTCTATTGTGTGTATTAGAAAGACATGCTTTGCTATATGTTTCTCTTTTTTTTAACAGTGTATGTTGATGCTCAGTGTGCATCCTTCTGTTAATCTTATCAAATGCATTGCCATGTCACACGCACATCATCTCGGTTGACGACGGGTCCATTTACATGTTGCTCAGCCTTATGTTTCTTTGTAAGTGCTATGCTTTCTTTCATATTTATAATCTCATGCTTGTTTTTTTCTTTTAAAGAAATGTGGAATGATCATCCTTGCGTACACTTTGTATTCAAATGAACAAATGCGAAAATCATGGGGTCGGGAAGATCTCTATTTTATAATATATTTTTTATCCATTTGGTTTTTCCGTGGTGGCCACGTACAATGAGTCAACTCCAGGGCAAACCACAAATCCCCTCGGGATCGAGCGATGGTTGTGCTTATACATCACAGTCCATCTTGAGGGCATCAATTTTTGGAGTTTGCACCGGTTAGAGGGACCAGTGATGACCTCATTTGTTCGGGGTGATGGGCATACATAGCGGGATCTGCATCGCCTAGCGGCGGGAAGGTGGTGGCCGTCGGCGGCTGTTTTGCATGACATTGTTGTTACCGGCAGCAGGTCTAGCGGCGGCGGATCTGGCCACGATCTGCTCGTTGCGAGTCAGTGATGGCGATGTAGGATTTTGGCGCATGAGGCAAGGGCTCTGGACTTTCGACGGCGACGAACATCGTGGTCATGTGGGTGATTCAATTGCCGGATATTCATTTTAGTGATGGTTTCCAGCTCAATGTGTCGCGGTGCTATGGGACGTACTCTACTATGACCGCGGAGTTCTGTGGTCGGAGGCAGTATGGGACGCCCCCTCCACTTTGAGTTCGGGTTCGATTAGACTCAGCATGTGCTATGCACAAGTGTTTCGATGGAGTTGTCAATTCATGTCTAGCTGGCGGTGGCGATGCACGATGTCTCATACGGAGATGTCCAGTCGTGCTTAATCCTGTCAGGTGCTACATGCGACATATCCCCCGTGTTGACAAGTCATGTATGTTGCTGCTCCGTCCAAAGTGATGCGACAGTGCTTGGAGACGTGGTAGTATACTACGTCATCGGTTTCCAGTTTCTTCTCCAGGGGCATATCTTGTTAGCTATGAGTCGTTGGTCGGTCAAGTGATGATGGTAGAAGAGTCAACATCATGCGCACACCTCGGTGGAATAATTTATGGTAATGTCGATGTGGGTTTGCGTCATGGCCTTACTAAACGTGGTGGCTCGAAACTCTTCTTTGATGATGAAAATCCCGAGCTCAACTTACGGTTGGCTTGCCATCATTGACACATATACACATGTGGCGATTTTGTTTTGAAGGATTTACCTAGAAACTGTGTATTTTTTATATCTTTTAACCATAGGCTTAATGGTAACTTGATGGAGGTACTGTCGCGAGGCATGAGGTTTAGTTTTCTTTATTTTTTCTGAGCTTCGCAATAATTAATTCTCCCCTTTTCAGAAGAAAAAAATGAAAGGCGCGTTTGGTAGCCAGCAGCCATTTTGTGGCTCCCTGTGGGCAGGCTCCAGAGGGCCCTGCTGAGCAAATACGAGGCTTGAGCCGTGTTGTGTGGTTAGTTTGGTAGGGTGCATCAAAAAACGTGGCACGGACTGAGATATCAACCCCTCTTTGTTTGGTTGGACACAAAACTTGGTTAGTCTCACCTATCTTCACATGGGTGAAGTTACCACCTACCACCAGGGTGCACGGCGAGTACGACGACGACGCGGCATGGCGGAGGCGGAGCTTGACGACGAAGACGCGACATAGCAGCAGCGGAGCTTGACGGCGACGACGAGGTATGGCAGCGACGGAGCTCAACGGCGAAGACACTTGTGAACTGTACATGACGAGGAACGAACAGCGCAACGGCACAAGAGGCGGTGACGGAGGTCGCCGGTGAAAGTCATCTGCGGTGACAGAGGTCGCCGGCGGCGACGCCGGAGGTTGCGACGGAGCAACGCAAACACACCATGACCAACTGTGTATGCCAGCGATACGATGGACAGGTTCAGTAATTAGCACACCACGGCAGTGAGAGTTGCGGCTGCTATGAACGAACGGCGGCGATGTGGAACGCAACCCACAGAGAGATAGGTGAGACACACAAACACATCATGAGTAGCAGCACAAACACATGACGGCGAGCGGCGGTTCAGCGGAGGTTGAATAAGACATGTAAACCAAGTGCAGTCTAAATACGCATTCTTACAGTACAAGATATATATTCATCTACGAGTAACGAAACGCAAAACTTACAACATGACAGTTGTGCGGAATGACGAGGTGAAGCTACTCCTGGGAGGAAATCGAAAACGGTCGACCGTGTGTGACAAGTTTGACGAAATTCGTCTAAAAACGCTTCAGACAAGAACACGAAAATAGAAGCTAACAGTTAACGAAAGTTCGAGCTGATTACCGGAATGGAACCGCATCATCTTGGTGTAGACCTTATTTTGAATGAAGCAATATATCACTGATTAGAAGGAAGAGGATGAAGTGATAATAAGGAGAGTAACTTACCTGTAAGGGTGCATCAAGGTGCATAGCTAGCGTGCATAGCTAGAGTAAAGAATGGACCTGGCTGCAGGAAAACGGTCGTTTTCACTGGGTCTGACCCGAGGCTTGTTTAAGAAGCGTGCTAGCCAAAACGCCGGTGGGATGCAACCAAACAAGCAGCCCATCTTAGCAGCCAGCGGGCATGGCCCGAGCATCTGCTGGATATCAAACGCACCCGAAATCTCCTTGCCCAGGTCAAAGTAACAAATCCACTCAGAAGTTTGGCTCTAAGACTCTGACTGCTACGTGACTGCATGCACTCGTAGGGCGGCCGGGAGTGAAGCAAACAATCACCGCCTACGTCATCCTTCCTTACACAAACTAGACAAGGCTTCATCCGCAACCAGGACCTGGCGGCAGGTAGAAGCAGGCAACCTATAAATACGCTCTCGCTCCAACTAGCCCAGCAGCTCACCACAAAGACGACCGAAGCGCTAGCCGCCGCTAGCGGCGGCGGCGGCGCCGATGCAGAGGAGCACCGAGCGATCGAGCAGCAGCAGCAGCTCCCTTTTGACGGCGTCGCTTCCCTCCCCGTCCCCGCCGAAGCGGCCCGCGGGGCGCACCAAGTTCCAGGAGACCCGCCACCCGGTGTTCCGCGGGGTGCGCCGCCGCGGCCGGGCGGGAAGGTGGGTGTGCGAGGTGCGCGTGCCGGGGAGCCGCGGGGAACGCCTCTGGGTCGGAACCTTCGACACCGCCGAGGCCGCCGCGCGCGCGCACGACGCCGCCATGCTCGCGCTGCGCGGGCCCTCTGGCGCCAGCCTCAACTTCGCCGACTCGGCGTGGCTGCTCCACGTCCCGCCGGGCGCGCTGGTCTCCGGCCTGCTCGACGTCCAGCGCGCGGCCAACGACGCCGTGGCGGACTTCCAGCGCCGGGCAGCCGCGAGGCGCGCTTTCGCCCACGGAGGCACTTCGGTGGCGCCTGCTTTGACGGACAATGCCACGCTGTCTTCCTCGGGGGCGACTTGTGATGCGGCTCATGAGCTACCGGCAGGGGCAGCCTTGAGCACAGACATGTTCCAGGGTGATACTGATACGTTCGGGGGTATGGATGCCAATTTGTACTACGCTAGCTTGGCTCAGGGGTTGCTGTTGGAACCGCCACCGACCGCCGTGGACTGCTTGGAGGACGACGAATGTGGCGGCGGTGAACTGGACCTGTGGAGCTAGCTACTGTACACACTGTATATACAAAACAGAACAATGTGAAGTTACTTGTATTTTAAATTTAAAAGCATAAACCGTTAGTTTAGAACTTAGAATGAATCGATGAAGCAGATTCGCCCCAGCATGTGGAGTACAAGTGTTGAACCTGCCAACAATTTGGCTGGACTGCTGGAGTAGTGTTTGGTATCTGCTCAAATACGTAGCTGAACCTTCGCTTCTCCATGAAAGCATGCACTATGCTAGTATTTTTTTTTTTTGAGAACACAGTACAACACAGACGCTCACAAATACGCACACACACTCACCCCTATGAACGCACGCACGCACACCCTACCCCTATGAGCACCTCTGAAGGACTGAGCCGGCAGATCTTGAGGTTGACGAAGTCACCACAGGCGCCTCGCTGTTGACGGGCACGTCACCTACCACTGAAAGAATAGCGCCGGATAATCCTGGAATAAATCCAGGTAAATGCAAACGCCCATGCCAAGTCTAGGACTTGAACCTGGGTGGGCTGGTTCCACCACAGGGAACCCAACCATCAGAGCCAAGCTCCGTTTACTCACTATGCTAGTATTACAAAGACCAGTTATCGTTTCTCCATGATTGTGTCGATCCAGCACAAGTTCGGGTTGCCACTTGATCAAGAAGTCAAAACACTTGGTTACCTCGCGGCCAGATCAGTTCTACAGTAGTAATAACGCTCGGAGAATTAACGAGACACTGTTTTCCATCGGTCCGAGATCGCTACAGCCGCATGCAACTTGGTAAAGCGCGGCTGCACGGCAGCGACATTGTTCCCGACTTCCCGTGTGATGCTTGCTAGTGTTCGTTGCCACTGTTCTCGTCATCGCACGCATGACACTTGCAGAGGCATCTTGATCTTGACTTCTTGACTACCGAAAGTCATGAGCCGAGCCGCCAAGGTAACAAGTTCAGTTGACCGAATTAAGTTTTCCGTTGCAGCCGGAAAGGCAACTGTTGTCGTATCCCAAGCGCCGCCCGGGCACGCGCTACCTCGAAACTCGTCGACCTTGAAGCGGAAACTACAATTTACAACTAGTTGCGCCCGCATCCCATTATCGAATACCCCACTTTGGAGTTTTCAAAAATCGTGAAATAAATTATGGATGTAGATTATATTGTGTCTTGTGCACCCACAAACTCGTCGACCTTATAGCACATGGGACTATTCACTTAGGTTTTTCTCTTTTTTGCATAGGTCACATATGGTCATGTCATGTTTTTTTATGAAACTTCGTGGGTGCACCAGACTCAACATAATGCATGTCCAAGATTTATTTCGCAATTTTTAAAAACTCCAAAGTAGGGTATCCGATAAAGAGGTGTCGGGGTGCAACTAGTTGTAAATATTCATGACCTGAAGCCCTCCGGCCGGAACAGCAAGGCGGTAAGCATGATAGGCACCGTCCCGCACGCTGACACGCATCACGGCCCTTGGATTTGAAGGATGGAATGGATAGCAAAGCCTGATAGAGCATCTTCAAAAGAGTACTCGTTTCTGGTATACATATCAGTTTTGCAGATAAGAGATTTTTTTATTTATTTCCACAAAGAGAATATATTATGATTGAAAACATACTAGTTACACCGAGACTCTGCACCAACATATTAATTATTAAAAGCTAGTCGAGACATCAAGAATGCATCCATCCAAAAAAAAAAAGACATTGACACAATCACCAATCACTCGCAGCGGCTGGTTCCAATACAACACCAAAAATTATAGAAGAGGTTTTCCAAAAGCGACGCATCGAATAAGGGTACAGTGCACAAGCGCCATTATCGTCCAATTAAAAACTGTAAGTTTTAACCCAGGAAAAATCCGAAATCTCCAAACAATGTCTTTAACAAGGTTCGCCGCTGCCAGGTATAACCAATTAAGGTCAGAGCTAAGCTTTTCATCCTGAATATCGGGACTCGGTACTCGAAGAGCATAACCAACCGAAAACCCCAAGTGCTGCCAAGCGAGGCTGCTGCTGCAAAGCACCAACAACTAGTCTCACATCGCCCAATAGTCACACCGCATAACAGGCTATGAAGTAATGTCTTCATCGCATCCAAAACTCCGCTTCCGCCAATACTAGTCTTCTAATCATCTTGACATTCCCGCCTTTGCCAACACCATGTAAATATATCGAACGCGTTAACATGTCACATTGTGTCAGTGGAAGGTGGATCGTCGCGATACACCCCCTTAAAGCCCCATGGACTAAAAATTGTGGGGGCGCACGACCAGATCCCATCTGATCTAGAGGTCCATGAGCACATACGTCAATCTGTGAAGACCGTCAGCAGAGTCATCCGGAACTCGTCGACAGCCAGATTGAGGGAGAGCAATGACATGTATGTCGTAGGTTTGTCACGTCAGATGTCATGGATGACTTCGTAGGTATGGGATTACGCGAGTCAATCGTCTCCGAGCTTGGGATCGCAGGAACAAAGATGAACACAGATTTACCCAGGTTCGGCCCCTCAATGTGAGGTAAAGACCTACTTCCTGCCTATCCTAGATTGGTATTGATATGATATATGTGGTGTTACAATGGAGCCGATCCGATCTCGGTACTCGCCGTATGAACTAGGGTTCGAGGGCTTGATTGCTTGTCCTCCTCTAAGTCCTGTGAGTCCTCTTTATATACACAGAGGCTCGCTAGGTTACAAAGGAAACTTCCTCCACAAGGAATATGTCAACTGGAACCTATTTGGAGACTAACTCGTCCTTACGTCTTCCAGGATATGTCTTCTAGATTCTTCACCTTGTGGCGGTGCGATATTGGGCTTGCTTTCATGCAGGCCTTTTCTGGTGCGAGTAAAGTGGGTCGCACCTATCAATACGGGCCGCGGGTTAACCCACAAAGTATTCCCCCGACAAGGTAGATCGACAGGATGGATGGAAGAAGACCACTATGTCACCGCCGTACCATCTTTATTCGAACCAAATCGCCAGCGCGACGAACCTGGGTCATGTCGCGGGAGAGACATGGGCGGTATCCACCCTACTAGGAAGTCAAATCTGTCACCGCCTCTGCCACCACGACGAGCACCACCACCACGTAACCCTCCACACAGTCGGCAAAATGCTGACGACACCGTCGCCAGCACCCACGCCGTTGCGCCCCACCACCGCTGTCGTGGGGTTAGCACGGCAGATGTGATCGTAAGTGACTTGTCGAGTTGTGGAGCTTTAGGCTACTTAGGAGTAAACCGGGTCAGTTAAGACCTAGTCCAGCCCTCGGCTCATCTACGTTTTCCAGTTCTTCCATGGCAACATCGAAGTCGGCCTTATCAAACGCAGATGCAACATCTCATAGTGGTCGATGCACCCACTACGAATCACAGTCAGCGGCACTACACCAGCCCCCGGCCACCACAGAGCCTTTTTATTAGGAAAAGCCTTCTGTTCCCCGGGGGATCGTGCGCTCGCGTCCCCCGGGTCGAGCGATCGACACGCGTCCTTCCACGCGTAGAGACAACGATGGGAACGGGAGGGGCCACCACGAGGCGTTATCGCTTCGTAATAATTCTCGTCCGCTCGTCCTTTCTCCTTTACCCTGCGTTTCTTCCTCCTCTCGCCGAGCCTTCCCCAAAAATAAATCTCCACGCCGCCATGGCTATGCCCACACGAGGAGTTGCGCATGTACACGGCGGCCGCCGCTCCGCACATCCGCGTCGATTCTCCACCGTCCGACCCCTGCCACCGCCGCCTCCAGCTCGCGACGGAGCTCACCGCCACCGCGTCTCGCAACTGGCTGGCGCCGTCCTGTCCGCTCCTCTCCGGGCGCCTGGCTGGTGCTATGATGGAGGCACGGCGGCACTGAAAGCGGTCGATGGCACCATGGCGGCACGGAATTCCTGCCAGCGCTCGATGGCGCCCACCAGCGCATAGGCGCGGTGCAGCGGTGCTACCATGGTGGCACCACAGTGCTGCAAAGGTGACACGACGGAGCTACCAGGCAAGGCGGTGCTGCTGTCATGGTAACAGGCAGTTTTGCTACCAGCGACATATGTATAGAATTGCTGCACTAGCCATCTAGACCAAAAGTCCGAATTGATGGATAGGGGCTAGGCAATATATTTATATTCAACACTCCCCCTCACGTCTAGGCTATTTTAGTCCTTAGCGTGGGATAGGAGTGGGCCGCAGGATCTTTTTTTTTCTTTTTTTAATCCGCGTGAGCGGGGTCTCGAACTCGAGACCTCTTGGCTCTGATACCATATAATTGTGTAAGCGTTTCTACTCACCGACATGGTGAGCCGCAGGTTACGTGTTGATATATATAGGCGAGTACATGGTTGTTGAGAGATTACAGGGAGGTTTAGATAGAAGGAGATCGTAGCTAATCCCTTGATCTCAGGGACCGAATATGTTTTATAATGACAACATATTCGGTGTACAATATATATCCTAACATCCCCCCTTAATCAAAACTTGTATAAGTTTAGATTACGCCTAAAGTCCTGTAGAGCTGGTCGTGGCAATGGTTTAGTAAACCCATCAGCAACCCGATCTTTGGTAGAGATGAACCGAATGGCCAACTTCTTCTGAGCAACTCGTTCTCTGACAAAGTGGTAATCAATTTCAATGTATTTGGTCCTAACATGAAAAATAGGATTAGCAGAAAGATATGTGGCCCCTAAATTATCACACCATAAACACGGGATATCATGAAGGGAAATCCCAAGCTAATGAAGAAGAGACTCAAGCCATATAACTTCAGCAGTAGCATTGGCCAAGGATTTGTATTCTGCCTCTGTGCTTGAACGTGACACAGTTGCTTGTTTTCTGGCACTCCAGGATATTAGGTTCGGCCCAAAGAAAATTGCAAAACCACTAGTGGAACGACGATCATCAACACAACCAGCCCAGTCGGCATCTGAGAAGGCACTGATCAAAGTGGACTGAGATTTGCGGAATGTCAACCCTGTATCAATAGTATCCTTGACATATCGTAAAATCCGCTTGACAGCGGTGTAATGTACTGTGGTAGGAGCATGCAAGAACTGGCAGACTTTGTTGACAGAAAAAGAGATATCAGGACGAGTCAACGTTAAATACTGAAGTGCTCCACAATGCTTCTATATTTGGTACTGTCCTCAGGGCCAAGAGGTGTGCCTTCTTGTGCCGAAAGTTTGTCAGATGTAGACAAAGGAGTGTTGTATGGTTTGCAATTGGTCATGCCAACTTTAGCTAATAGATCAGATGCATATTTTTCTTGAGTAAGAACAAGACACATGTGAAGTTTTCTTAACCGCAATGCCCAAAAAATAATGCAAATCTCCTAGATCCTTGATGGCAAAGTGAGTGCCCAAATCATGCAAGAGGGTAGCAATGGCTTGATCAGAGGAACTTGTGACTATGATGTCATCCACATAAATGAGAACAAAAACCATGATGCCTGACCTATTATAAATAAATAGAGATGTGTCGGCCTTGGATGGAACAAAACCAAGAGTGTGAAGTTTGGCACTTAGCCGAGAATACCATGCACGTGGAGCCTGCTTGAGGCCATATAGGGCTTTATCAAGTTTGCAAATGTGGTGATGAGCATTGACATCTTCATACCCAGGAGGTTGTTTCATGTACACTTCCTCTTCCAGAACGCCGTGTAAAAACGCATTCTTGAAGCTCCACCCTCTAGAAACAGAGATGGACAAAACAAGTCTGATAGTGGCAGCTTTAACAACAGGGCTAAATGTGTCCTCATAATCAATACCAAACCTTTGCTTAAAACCTTTTGCTACCAAACGGGCTTTATATCTATCAATTGTACCATCAGCATTACGTTTGATGCGGTAAACCCATTTGCAATCAATAATATTTTTACCGTGAGTAGATGGAACCAAGTGCCATGTTTTGTTCTTGATAAGTGCATCATATTCATCATCCATTGCTCTACGCCAATCTGGGTTTTCCAAGGTAGCAGACAGATTGCGAGGTTCACCATCTGTACACAAAAAAGAGTAACGAACAGTGCCATCAGTAATAATCCGTGGCTGAACAATCCCTTTTTGCAATCTGGTATTTTCGCAGGAGCGGTCATAGGCACAGGCGGCGCAGAGGATCCTCGAGCTCGTGCACGGGCCCGACGCGGGACAGCGCGGGATCCCGAGGCGCCGGTCGGGGCATGTGTCGGGGCAGGGCCCGACCGCGCGCTCGTGGTAGGTGGCGTGGCGGTGGCGGATTGGCACGTCGCGGATGATTCGGGCGACGCGGGCTGGAACGCGGAAGGCGACGCCGCGCTGGCGCCAGGAGAATCTCCACCTGACGCAGAGCTAGCCTCGGAGTCAGCGCCGATCGTATCAACATCGGATCCGGCATCAGATCCTGTCAGCGCATCATCATCGGGATCGCCACCATAATTGTCGTTTTGCGACAGGGAATTATGACTTGATTCTTCACCATTTTGGCTCGAATTTGCACTGTTTTGGGCCGAATTTTCAGCAGCTGCCTGTCCATGATTAGTAGAAGGTATATATGGAGCATCATTAGTCATAAGATCATCATTATTCATATCCCCATTTGTGTGAGGTAAAAGTGTGGAAGGAAGGAGAAGGATTTCTTTCCTAAGGAGAGCACCGGCATTGGGATGAAGAGAGGCAAAAGGAAACACGTTTTCGTCAAAAACGACATCACGTGATATATACACCCTACCAGTGGATACATCAAGGCACTTGACACCTTTGTGGCGAGGGCTATAACCAAGAAATACACACTGCTTTGAACGAAACGATAATTTGCGAGAGTTATATGGACGTAAGTTGGGCCAACAAGCACATCTGAAAACACATAGGGAGTTGTAGTTTGGTGTGACTCCAAGGAGCCGCTCACTGGGACACTCATTTTTTATGACTTTGCTAGGCATAAGATTAATGAGATATGTGGCAGTCAGAAAAGCTTCGTCCCAAAATTTGAGAGGCATGGATGCATTTGCTAAAAGAGATAGTCCAACTTCAACAATGTGTCTATGTTTGCGTTCGGCGGAGCCATTTTGTTGGTGTGCATGCGGGTGATGACGTGAAACACACGTTCGTTGGGAGACCCCAAGAGGAAGGTATGATGTAGTCAGCAGCAAGTTTTCCCTCAGAAAGAAACCAAGGTTATCGAACCAGTAGGAGCAGCAACTCTTCAGAAGGTTGTCAACGGCGCCAGAAAAATAGTGTTGTTGATGGGAGTCTGGACTGTTGACGTGGAATCTGCACACAACACAATCAAACTACTTTGCCCAACGAAACAGTGAGGTTGTCAATCTCACTGGCTTGCTGAAAACAAAGGATTAAACGTATGGTGTGAAAAATGAGTATTAAATTGCAGAGAATGAAAAAGGAACAGTTTGCAGTTTGTGGTTGTTTAATCAGTGTAAAAGAATGAACCGGGGTCCACAGTTCACTAGTGGTGTCTCTCCATAAAAGATAACTAACATGTTGGTGAACAAATTACAGCTGGGCAATTGACGAATAGTGAGCGCATGACAATGCATATACATGACATGTTGACTACTATGATATTTAATTGGGCATTACGACATAATACATAGATCGTTATCCAACAGCATCTATGACTAATAATCCACCGCCGGGTTGTCATCCGAGTTCCCCATTGGTATTAAGTTGCAAGCAACGGATAATTGCATTAAGTAAAGTGCGTAATGTAAACAAACACATATGTCTGTGGACATAGCATCGTTAGGTTATCCCTAGTGGCAACAGCACATCCACAACCTTAGAACTTTCTGTCACTGTCCCAGGTTAAACGGAGACATGAACCCACTATCTAGCATAAATACTCTCTCTTGGAGTTACAAGCATCTACTTGGCCAAAGCATCTACGAGTAACGGAAAGCATGCAAGATCTTAAATAACATATAAGATAGATTGATAATCAACTTGACATAATATTCAATATTCATCGGATCCCAGCAAACACAACATGTAGCATTACAATAACATGATCTTGATCATGTAGGGCAGCTCACAAGATCTAAACATGATGGCACAAAGTGGAGAGACAACCATCTAGCTACTGCTATGGACCCGTAGTCCAAGTATGAACTACTCACGCATCACTCCGGAGGCAGGCATGGCGATGTAGAAGCCTCCGGTGACGATTCCCCTCTCCAGCAGGGTGCCGGGAAGAGGTTCTGAACCCTCCCGAGCTAGGGTTGACGACGGCGGCGTCTCTGGAACTTTTCGTGGATATTTGCTCAGGTATTTAGGGTTTTCGCGTCGGGGGGAATAAGTAGGCGAAAGGGCGGCGGCTGGAGAGGCCCGTGGGGCCCACACCACCCCAGGGCGCGGCAGAGGGGGGCCCCGCGCCCTGGCCACGTGTGGGGCCCACGTGGCTCCTCTCCATCGCCTCTTTGGTCCGTCAGATGAGTTCTGATAAAATAGGGACTCCCGTGTAGTTTCGTCCAATTCCGAGAATATTTCCAGACTAGCTTTTCTGGAATACAAAAACAGCAGAAAACAGGAACTGGCACTTCGGCATCTTGTTAATAGGTTAGTCCCAGAAAATGTATAAAAGTGATATAAAGTAGATGCAAAACATGTAGCAATTGGTATAAAACAAGCATGGAACATCAAAAATTATAGATACGTTGAGACGTATTAGCGGGCAAGATACATGATGCGAGATGCCAAGTTTTTGAAAGAAAGGATTTAACTTCTCATATTCACCTCCCCAATCTGTTTGCATAGTGATGATTTTACGATCAAATTTACGTTCAACAAGATGCATGAAATTCTCAAAGACAGCAAAGACATCAGATTTCTTTTTGAGTAAGTAGATCCATGTAAACTTGCTGAAATCATCAATAAAACTCACATAATAATTATGTCTACCAACCGATGTGGGTGTTGGTCCCCAAACATCCGAGAAAATTTGTTGTAGTGGCAAGGTAGATACACTAGTAGAGATGGGATATGGGAGTTGATGACTCTTTGCTTTTTGACATGAATTACAAACAAAATCATGACTAGAATCCTTCGAATAAGGAAGACAATATTTCTTGAGAATTTGTTGAACAACTAGATATGATGGATGACCTAGGCGACTATGCCACTTGGCAGAGGACGGCTTTGTGGCGACACACACTTGCTTATTTGGCGACGTTGACGAAGACACGATGGGATAAAGCCCACCGTCACACCGTCCTTTAAGAAGAACTTTCGTCGTGGCTCGATCCTTAACAAAAAAATGCCAAGGGTGAAATTCAAAGAACACATCATTATCTCATGCAAGTTTGTGAACAGAAATAAGGTTTTTAGTCGCACTAGGCACATGAAGGATTTTGTTTAGACAGATATCACTATGTGGGGTATGAATATATGATTGACCAATATGACTAATTTGCATACCTTCACCATTAGCGGTGTGGATCTTGTCCTTGCCACGATACCTATCTCGGATCATCAGGTTCTCGAGATTGCCGGTGATGTGGTCGGTCGCTTCGGTGTTGGGATACCAGTGGGTATCAACACCATAGGCCGCATTGGTCATCTTCTCATCTTGCCCGTCGTCATCGCGGTCCTCATAGCGCCACCAGTACTCGTTGGCTGGATGGCCATGGATCTTGCAGATCTAGCATGTGACGTCGACGAACTTGGAGGCAGCACGTCCTCCTCGTCCGCCGCGACCGCGTCCTCCTTGGTGGTGGCGACCACCACCACGTCCTCCATGGTTGTCGTGGCCGTGATAGGCACCACGGTTTCTTCTTTGGCCGTTGTAGTTGTTGTTGCCGTTGTAGTAGTTGTTGTAGCCGCCGTTGTAGTTGTTGTAGCCGCCGCGACGTCCATCATGGCCACGACGTGTGACGTTCGCTGAGGACTCGAAGCCCTTGTCTCCTCCTGAAAGCATGGTGTTGCGCATATCATAGGCACATAAACGTGCATACAAATCGCTCACCGTACAGTCGTCCATGGCATCAACAGAGACAACGAGAGCGTTGTAGCTGTCATCCAATCCAGCGAGGATGAACTCGACGAGCTCGTCTTCGCCGATCTTGCGTCCAGCGGCAATGAGTTCGCTTGCGAACCCTTTCATCTTGGAGATGTACTGATCGGCCGTCATGTTTTGTTTCTTCGTGTTGGCGAGGGCGGTGCGCAGGTACGAGGCCCGCGACTTGGTCTTTCCTGCGAACATCGGGCAGATCGTCGCCCACACGTCCACGGCATGCTCCAGATCGCAACACTGAACAAGGATCTCCTTGGACAGCGATGTGTTCAGGAAGCTGAGGACCTGCTGATACGTCCAAAACGTATCTACTTTTCCGAACACTTTTGCTGTTGTTTTACCTCTAACTTGTATGATTTGGATGCAACTAACATGGACTAACGCTGTTTTCAGCAGAATTGCCCTGGTGTCTTCTTTTTGTGCAGAAAAGTCAACTTTCGAGAAAAACTCCGAAAACAATTGCGATCGTCATATTTCACCGGAAGACCCACGGAGCCAGAAGGGGAGTCGGAGAGGCCACACCAGGCAGCCACGCCATAGCTGGGCGCGGCTGGGGGTGGGGCCGCGCCCAAGTGTGGCGTGGCCACCTCGGTCGCCCCCCGACGCTCCCCTTTGGACTATATATTGCCCTTGACCTAAATATCGAGGGGGGTTCGACCATATTTCGCGAAACACATCCACGCTCCGCCGCCGCCGCGATCTCTATTCCGGGGATCAGAAGTTCCGTTCTGGCACCCTGCCGGGACGGGGATTCGGAGGAGATCATCACCATCGTCATCACCACCGCCTCTCCATCAACCATCAATGATTCCCCCATCCATGTGTGAGTAGTTCCCTGCTGTAGGCTGAGGGGATGGTAGGGATTGGATGAGATTGTTCATGTAATAAGTTGCCAGATTGTTAGGGCATGGTGCCTAGTATCCATTGTTAGTGCTATTTATCATTGTTGCAACTTGTTGTGCTTAATGCTTGCCACTAGGGCCCGAGTGCCATGATCTCAGATCTGAACATGTTGTTGATGCATGAGAATAATTATGTTTTAGATCATATCTGCAAGTTGTTTTCACCTGTTATTGTCCGGAACCCGAGGCCCCGGAGTGACAGCAACCGGGATAACTGGAGGGGATGGCTTTGACTTGAGGATTACGTGTGTTCACGGAGTGTTAATGCATTGCTCCGGTACTTTATTAAAAGGAGTACCTTAATTGCCAGTAGTTTCCCTTGAGGCCCCGCTGCAAACGGGCTGGCAGGACAGTAGATGTTGTGCAAGTTTCTCATTGCGAGCACGTACGACTATATACGGAACACATGCCTATGTTTGACTAGTACTAGGATGCTTTTATAATTGTTTACCTGCAAATGCCCTGAGTTATGATTATTACATGAGCGCTCTTATCCATGCAACGCCCGTACATCCGTCCCTATGCCTACAGTACTTTTAATCCTGCTGTTTACTGAAATTACTGCTGCTGTCTTTGTTACACTGTTGCTGCTATTACTTTGTTACTACTGCTGTTATATCACCGTTGCTACTGATAATCTGTGTCGAGGAAGTCTACTTTCAGGTGCAGCTGAACTGACAATTCATCTGTTAAGGCTTATATTTATTCTTTGGCTCCCCTTGTGTCGAATCAATAAATTTGGGTTTTACTTCCCTCGAAGACTGTTGCGATCCCCTATACTTGTGGGTCATCAAGACTATTTTCTGGCGCCGTTGCCGGGGAGCATAGCTTTATTTATAAGTTCATCTGGAAGTGATATCCTTTGCTGCAATCCATTTATCATGGGGAAAACTCATGACAAGAAGGTGGCTATTCTGCCATCCACTACAAGGAAAGGTACGGCTCTGAACTCCGCTGCTGCTCTTGATTCACCATCTGTTATTAATCAACTGGTTACACCGCCACACGCACCTGCTTCGCGTGTTGGCACTACTGAATCTGAAACTGTTTCTGATGAATTTGATGATGCTTCTACTGTGCTTAGTGAAACTGGTTCGTTAGGTCCTTTTCTAGATGCTACGATTGCTAGGTCTAGACTTATTGAAAATTCTGAAATGCCTAATGAAAATGTTGTCACACCTGTTGCTTCTCCTGAGTCGAGGGAATTCATCGATGATGATGACCCCGAGGAAGATTATATAGAAGTAGATGAAGCTTTTGCTGAAAAATGCAGGAATCTTGACTCTTCTGCTGATTCTGCCACTATAATGGATTTTCTGAAAAAACACACTGTTAGCTACAAATTGTCTGCTGATCCTGAGTTTGCAACATCTCCTATTCGTATAACTGATAAGGATTATGACTTTTCTGTGGATTTGTCCTTTATATCTGTGGTAGAGAAAGATCCTTTTTGTGGTGCTGAAGATGAAAGTGCTATGGAACATATGAACAAGTTATCTACTTTAAGTAGTTTGTTCTCTGATGATATTAAATTGCGCACCTATTTTGTTACCAAAATTTTTCCTTTCTCTCTGAAAGGCGATGCTAAAGCTTGGTTTGGTAATTTGTCTCCCGGTTGTATTAAAAATCCTTTAGGATTGGTTGATGTTTTCTTCCATAAATATTATCCTGCTAGTGTTCAACATGTTGCTTTGCAGAGAATTTTTAACTTCAAGCAATTGCAGGAAGAAAATATTTCTGAAACTTGGTCAAGGTTTTGTTATTTGCTTAGAGTTCGACCTGGACATGATATACCTAAAAATGAACTTCTTGATATATTTTATAATGGACTAACCGATGAATCTAGGACATTCCTGGATAGTTGTGCTGGTTGTGTTTTCAGGAAACGAACTCCAGATGAAGCTGAGGAATTAATGGCTAAGATTAGCCAAAATTATGAAGATTGGGTTATAGCTGAACCCACTCCCACACCAGAGCCTGCGCCAGTGCCTACACCAAGAAAGAGAGGTGTTATTGAACTTGATAATGAAGGAATGAGAGAAGCCAAGAGGACTCTCAAGGAGAGGGGTATTAAATCTGAAGATGTTAAAAATTTACCTCCAATAGAAGACTTATGTAAGCCGACTCCTCCACCTTCAATTGAGGTACACTCTCTACAATATTTCGATGCTGGTGATATTCCTTATGGTAAGCCTCCTGATCAATGCTTAGATGAACTTGATAATTTTATTGTTAAGCAGGAGCATTTTAATATGAGAGTAGAAAATCATCTGTTAGAAAATTCTCGTATTATTAGTAATTTGCAAGATGTTTTGGTAAGAACTGTAAATGACATTAAAGGTCTAGTTAAACATCTTAGTATGGTTCAAACTCAAATGGAGCAAATTACTAAAGTACAAAAAGACTTGCTAGCTAAAAATTCTAATAGTAATGGAAAACATGCTTTTGGAATAGCAACTAGGAGTGGAGCTTCCACTCAAGATCCTTTGTATCCTGAGGGACATCCTAAAAGAATTGAACAAGATTCTCAATTAGCTGAAAGGCCCAGCTCTCCTTCTAAGAAAAAGAAGAAGAAACATAAACCTGCTGTAGAGTCTTCTGAAACTATTAAGGAAAAAGAACCTGCTAGTGATCCTAATAGTATATCTGTGTCTGATGCTGAAACTGAAAATGGTAATGAACCTGTTAATGATAATGATAGAAACAATGCTAATAATAATGAAGAGGTTGAGAGCGATTCTGATAGTGACACTGAAAATAAAAATTGCACTAAAGAGGATTTTGTAGCTAAGAAACATGGTAAAGAAAGAGAACCTTGGGTGCAAAAATCAATGCCTTTTCCTAATAAGAAACATAAATCCAAGGAAGAAGAACACTACAACAAGTTTTGTGAGTGGATGAAACCTTTGTTTTTGCAAATTCCTTTGACTGATGCTATTAAGCTGCCTCCTTATTCGAAATACATGAAGGATATTGTTTCTAACAAGAGGAAAATTCCTAATGAGGAGATTTCCACCATGCTTGCTAATTACTCTTTCAATGGTAAGGTTCCAAAGAAACTTGGAGATCCAGGTATACCAACTATTCCTTGCTCTATTAAAAATAATTATGTTAGAACTGCACTTTGTGATCTTGGAGCTGGAGTAAGTGTGATGCCTTTCTCTCTTTATAAGAGACTTTATTTAGATAAATTGATACCAACTGATATATCTTTGCAAATGGCTGATAAATCTACTGCTGTTCCTGTTGGTATATGTGAAAATGTTCCTGTTCAAGTTACTACCAACTGTTTGATTTTGACTGACTTTGTTGTGTTGGATATGCCTGAAGATGATAATATGTCCATTATTCTTGGTAGACCTTTTCTTAATACTGCAGGAGCTGTTATTGATTGCAATAAAGGGAAAGTTACTTTTAATGTCAATGACAAAGAGCATACTGTTTATTTTCCCAAGAAGCAAAATGTATTATGTGGAGTTAGCTCAATTGCAAGTTATAAAACTATCAAAGTTGGAAGTATTGATTGTCCTATTTATGACCACCATGAAGGATATGAAAGTATTATGGTTGGGACAATATCTATTCAATATAAGGTAACATAATGGTATCATGTAGTTTAATTCTTTTATGTCAAATAAAATATATTTGGTGGCAAGACTTGATCAACCTTGTTGACAAATACATTTTAGTTGCATAAAATTGTTAAACCACATTCTCTCTTTCTCATCTGTTATACCTTCTGTTATATTGCTGTCTTTATAAATTTTTAGAATGTTGTTTAGTGTGGTTAAAATTTTGCTTAGCTGCTGTTTAGAATTTTAAGTGCCCAGTTTTTGCTCGAAATTGAAAGTTGTCAGAAAAATCTGAAAATTTTACGTAAATTCCTATTTTGAAAAATGCAACGTGGTAGTACCTGGGGCTGACCAGGGGGACCCACCACGCTGCCACGCCATAGCTCGGCGCGGCAGGGGTGGAGGCCGCGCCCCCCTGTGGCGTGGGTCCCACCTGAGCCTCCACAAGGTGAGATTCCTCCCCTTTCTTTCTCTCTCCCGACCAAACTCATATCCATTGTTCAAACTCGTGTTCCTGCTGCTCTTGAGCTCGAATTTTTCGATCTCCTTGCTCAGCCCATTTCAGTTGCTGAAACTTTGCTTGTTTACTCACCGGTATGTGACTCCTTCGATTATCCAAGTAGAATTTTGTTTAGTGTTGTATTTCTAGAGTATTTTGCTGCTGTATGTTGCTGGTTAAGTGAGCTTGCATGCTTGTTCTATGCTTAGATTAATTATCCTTGATGCATGTGTAGCCCTCTTGCAAGTTTCTATAGTAGTTGCCTTGATTCTATAGTTGCAAAATCATTTTTTATGAGACTTGTTGAAAAATTTCAGAAAAGGAAGATGAAGAAATTTTCCTTTGGAGAGTTGTTTGAGAGGCGTGCACCATCATCCTCAAGGAAGACCAGGTCATCTGAAGCCAAAGTTCCTAGGAGATCTTACAATGAAGATCTTATTACTCCAGAGATTGATGATTCGGGGGACCTTGGAGCACCACATCCATCTGTTTTTCCATGTACTCAATTTTTGCAGGCTGCAGGGATTTATGAGGACTTCATGAGCATGATTGAGAGTGTGGGTCTACAAACATTCATGGGGGATACCAGGACCCAATATTCTAGACTCACTAAGATCTTTGTTGAGAGTTTCAAATTTAACTGCAAAGCTTATAAACCAACAGTTGATTTTAAAATTTATGATCGTGCATGTACTATGGAGCTAGATAATTTTTGCAGGATCATAGGTATTGCCCCATCGGGGACGACCAAGAAGATTAAGGAGCAGCCATCCGAGCTAACTGCGCTCTACCAGGAGTTGTGTTATGGAGACTCTCGCTCAGCCCACCGTGGTAAGATAAGAAATGTTCAGTTTCCGGCCATAAGGTATTTCCTATACTACTTAACTAGAAGTGTTCTTCCTAGGGAAAACACTAGTAATATTTCGAATATGCATCTAGCATTTCTTGCTACTGCTTTGAAGGGCGATAAAACTTATAATCTTGGTGCTTTAGTTGCTCGCCGCCTCGCCACCAAAGGCCCCATTTTTGGAGGCATTATTGCTGCGCGTGTTTTAGCTGACTTTAGTCTTGAGGCTGATCCTACTGATGAAATTTTAGTTCCTGAAAAACTTGATCTCTCTGCTATGATAGCACATAAATTTGTTACATCTGGATCCACTCTTGATAACTTGGTTTATAGAATTGTTTATGCTAACGAGGCGGAGCTGGAAGTTCCTCTACCGCAACCAAGTTTGTTCAGTATTTACAGGGATCCTCTATCATATTCGCGGGAGGAATTGAGCACACAGATGGTGGTGCCGCGATACCACGCGCGGTTCTACCCAGATGGGCAGCCGGGGCAGCCTACGGTGCCACCGCCGGCGGCCCCTGACGTCCCCTATTATGGCGGCGCGCCATATTACCCTGACCAGCAAGGAGGATCCTCTTCATCGACCGCCTACGACGCTTCGGCATGGGGTCCGTGGGGATGATTGTCTCCCAATTAGGCCAAAAGCCTAAGCTTGGGGGGAGGTACGCGTATACTGACAGTTCGCTCATTTCTATATTCGCTCCATGTCAGTTCTTTGTATATCCATATTTCGCTTTCTTTTATTTGTTCTTGCTTGTGGTGTTTATTTTCTCAAAACCCAAAAATACCAAAAATATTTTCGTTGTTTCTCTATGCTTTTATTTTAGTAATTCGAGTTGTAGTTTTATTTTGTCTTTTTGATTTTCGAGTTGATATTCAAAAAACCCAAAAATATTTTCCTTTTTATTTGCTTCTTCCTTGCTTTGTTTTAAAATTCGAAAACACCAAAAATATTTGTTGTTCTTCTTGGTTTTGTATAGTTCTTTTCAGATTCAACAGCCGTCTGTGACTCCACCTGGAGCTTGGTTTTCATTTTATATCATTCAAGTCATGCGAGCGAAGGGCAATAATGACGATATTCGACAACTTGATGTGGTGAGAGGCTGGTATGAACCGTATTTGTTTTCATTTTTGTACACATACCTGTCCATATGATTGCGCTTAGTAGTTATGGTATGGGCTATGTTACTTGATGAATGCTTGATAGCCATGTTTTCTCATGATTAATCCTAATCTCCTGAAGGTGCACCATATGTCATATAGTTATTTGCATGCATTGTTTTATTCGTAGAGTGGTATTGTAGTGTGGTATCCTCCTCTGAATGTTTTACTTGATTCGACTTGGCACATGCTTACACATGTTTATGACTCAAAACAAAAGTCAAGCCTCGACGATCTATTGTGACTCAGAGTTTCTGTATCACTTTTATGCCACTGCTAATTTTATTCTGTCGCAAGTATGATTATGACAGTTGTGCTCTCTTGTTGTCGCTTCCCCGTCTATTGCTAGCCTTCACCTGTACTAAGCGGGAATGCTGCTTGTGCATCCAAAATCCTGAAAACCAAGTTATTCCAAAGAGTCCACTATAAATTCCTATGCATGGTTTTAAACCATTCCAAGTAAATTTCTTCGTGTGCTATCTTTAACTATTCAAAATTGTACAATCCCTTTTTGTGTCACTGCGTGTAGCTCATAAGGATGTGGTAGTAGAACTTGTCATCTTCCATGCTAAATGATTTCCAAGGACAAGTAGCTTCATCTGCTTGTCCACTTTTATTTTTGCAAAAGAGCTGGTTAGTCCACCTATCATTTAATATTAAAATAGACACTCCTCCACGGTGATTGTTGGTCGGCACCCGAGGATTCGGTTAGCCATGGTTTGTGGAAGAAAAGGTTGGGAGGAGTGTCAAAAATCTGTAAGCATGATATAATGCAAACTATATGAATTTTCGGAACCGCTCTAAAAGTTGGTTAGTTATGGAAGATGACAAGAACTCTATCGCGGATTTGTTGACACTTGCAACCACTTCTCAAAATATTATTTTTACACTCTTTATATGCCTTCGGGAACTAACAAGCTCTAGCACACGATTTAATCCCTGCTTCCCTCTGCGAAGGGCCTATCTTTTATTTTAATGTTGAGTCACCATCCTTCTTTAAAGCACTTCTTTGAGAGCATGACTGTCATTCTTAGTGAAATGTGCTTGTCCCAGAATAGGTTAGTAGTGACATAGCTTGATGCTTTTATCTTTGATAAGCTTTATTTCTAGTCTGCCTGTAAACTTCAGAGGTGCCTGGGCATTTATGTTTTGCTGCACACATTCGGGCAAGCGAGATACCACTTTGCCATACCCAATTACGAACATTGCAATCCTGCACTTAGTTATATGCCATGTTGTTTACCTTTAGTATGTTAGAATCTTTTCATGGCTGCATATTTATCAAGCTTTTATCTTATGCATATCTCCTATCATGAGCTAGTAAGTATAATCATAATTCAAGTATGTATACATCATATGAAGCAATTGTGTTCGTAAAAGTTTCTTTATCGCGTTCAGTTTGTCAACTGAATTGCTTGAGGACAAGCAATAAGCTAAGCTTGGGGGGAGTTGATACGTCCAAAACGTATCTACTTTTCCGAACACTTTTGCTGTTGTTTTACCTCTAACTTGTATGATTTGGATGCAACTAACATGGACTAACGCTGTTTTCAGCAGAATTGCCCTGGTGTCTTCTTTTTGTGCAGAAAAGTCAACTTTCGAGAAAAACTCCGAAAACAATTGCGATCGTCATATTTCACCGGAAGACCCACGGAGCCAGAAGGGGAGTCGGAGAGGCCACACCAGGCAGCCACGCCATAGCTGGGCGCGGCTGGGGGTGGGGCCGCGCCCAAGTGTGGCGTGGCCACCTCGGTCGCCCCCCGACGCTCCCCTTTGGACTATATATTGCCCTTGACCTAAATATCGAGGGGGGTTCGACCATATTTCGCGAAACACATCCACGCTCCGCCGCCGCCGCGATCTCTATTCCGGGGATCAGAAGTTCCGTTCTGGCACCCTGCCGGGACGGGGATTCGGAGGAGATCATCACCATCGTCATCACCACCGCCTCTCCATCAACCATCAATGATTCCCCCATCCATGTGTGAGTAGTTCCCTGCTGTAGGCTGAGGGGATGGTAGGGATTGGATGAGATTGTTCATGTAATAAGTTGCCAGATTGTTAGGGCATGGTGCCTAGTATCCATTGTTAGTGCTATTTATCATTGTTGCAACTTGTTGTGCTTAATGCTTGCCACTAGGGCCCGAGTGCCATGATCTCAGATCTGAACATGTTGTTGATGCATGAGAATAATTATGTTTTAGATCATATCTGCAAGTTGTTTTCACCTGTTATTGTCC